>CM008333.1:2123935-2134346 GCA_002525835.2 Ipomoea batatas | reverse complement strand
TTCCCTGCATTATGTTTGTATGTATACATATATATGTATATACATATAGCCCTGAAATGTGTGAATGTGGAGGTTTCAAATTGTGAATATGGAGTATAGAATTTGTGAATGTAGAGTTATGAATGTGTGAATCTGTAGTAGAGTCAACAGAATTCTAGCAGCCCTGAAATGTGTGAATGTGGATGTTTCAAATTGTGAATATGGAGTATAGAATTTGTAAATGTAGAGTTATGAATGTGTGAATATGTAATTGAGTTAACAGAGTTCTAGCAACTTGTAGCCCTGTAATGTGTGAATGTGGAATTTTCAAGTTGTTAACATGGAGTATAGGACATGTGAATATAGAGTTTTGAATGTGTGAATGCATAACAGTGGTAATATAGTTACTAAACATATAGCCATGTAATGTGTGAACGTGGAGTTTTCAAATTGTGAATATGGAGTATAGGGTTTGTGAATGTAGAGTTTGTGTTCTGTTGCGATGAGGCGGAGCCGTTAACGCCGTTAATTTTTATTTTTTTAAAAAAAATTGTGAAACAGCGTCATATTGGACCCAGGTCTACCTTGCAAGGTGGACCTGGGTCCACGGCATAACAACTTGGCATTCCTGTTACCATTTTAAATGGGTGTCATAGGCTCAAATTCCGGTGGTGAGGACTTAGATTCTTTGGGCTGAAAATGTTTGAGAAAGTAAATAATAGATAGTGTCTAAGTAATTTATAAGACGTGAGATGTAAGTTAAAGCATGCCAATAATCTAATAGTCAATTCAATTAAGGAGCTGAGTCAAAAATTCAAGTTTGAATTATCTCCCTTTTCAACAAATAATTGAAGCTCAAGTGTAAATAAAGGTGAAGAACATTATATTAATTAAGCAATGAGAGAACAAGCTAGACGTTTTAAGTAAACTACAAGCAATCTAAGAGAAATCTTCAAAGAGTTCAAAGATACATCAATTAATATACTTCAAGCTCTAAAGACTCAATCAACGTTTCAAAGCTATATCAAGATTTTGAGTCACCAAGTCGAACAACTTCACAACCATTGGTTGTATATATAATAATAATAATAATAATAATAATAATAATAATAATAATAATAATAATAATAATAATAATAATAATAATAATAATAATAATAATAATAATAAAAATAAAAAGCTTGCCAAAAGCTAACATTTTGAGGCGGACTTTGTAATAAAAGCTCAAATTCATTTAAGTGCTTTTGTGACTTGTGTTTAGACAAAGTTACTTAGTGATGATTTTTAATTTTTTTTTCAAGTGACAAAGAAAAAAAAAATGAAATCTATCATCAAATCTATATAACAAATAATATATATTCATTTTAAGGATAATGAACTAAAAAAAATACAATTTCTTAACTTTCAAGTTTCAGTCAAACAGAAAAAGATAATTTTTTTTTTTACATTTAGCTAAACACTAAAAAATTAAAATATTTTTCAAAAAATGAGTCTTTTTTAGAAAATCAATTTCTAGAAAATATTTTTCATGTTTCTAAATAAATACTTAAGTATATTATTGAGAAATTAACTCACAACTGTCATAATAAAATAATTATTTTAAAAAATATTTTATAAAATTTATAAAAATCAATACACTCAGATCATCTCTAGACTCTTTTAATCTTGTAATAAAACCAAGTAGAAATTTTCTATACATATAAAATTAACTTATTCCTGGCTTCCTGCCAACGTGCACGGGCGAACTCATATGCTTTGAGGAAACCCTAAGAATTGACCTAATTAAGATTTCAATTTACGAGAAGAAAAGAAAGGGTTGTGATTTGCAATAATTGGGATTCTAAAATGTGTGCATGCAGAAAAGAGTGTGGATCCCATCGTGGTACCTAGGTTTTAGGTCACCAACTGTGTCTGTATGTACGCACATTGGAAGCAGAAAGAAACGAGGTAGGACTGTACTTACTAAACCTATAAGTCGTGCTTGCAAATCTTTAAAAGAAAATAAAAATAGCCACTCAACTTGTTCCGTTACGTTATCAATATTCACAGCTAATGAATTATTGATTAGGTCATCCTCAATAGCCTGAAGTTTTTACATATGGAAAATTATTGAGATCCCCTCCTTTCATTTCTTATGTTTGTATTTGGCACTATTAGCAAATATTTATTTATTTATTTATTTATTTTGAAGGTTTTTCCATAGTACTTATTTCAGTGGTTGACTTTAATTTGTTCTGTATGTTATTACGTCGACAGTATTGCGGTGTTGACACTTTTATGCTCTACCGTATGTAGTATGCACTTTGGCATGCTTTTGACGAATACACATAAGAATACTAACATAAATAGAAGAACACAAAGATATGCACCAATCAAATGAAATATCAACAAAACATGTTCTTAAAATGTACACAATAGTATGTACAAACAAGTTCACACACTAGTACAAAATTGCACATCTGCTATACTAGTACAAAAGTATCCGCTACACGTGTACAACTGTAGTGAACGTGAGTGGCGCAAAAAGTACAAGACCTTTCGCGACACTTGTCACTGTGTCGAAAGTATAGAACCCGCTACACTTCCATATTAGAAAGTGTAGCTAGCGGATTCATTTATTATTATTTTTTTTTATCTAAAGAGTATCCACGTACGACAATTCTATCCTGAAAGTGTCACGAATACCCTTTAAAAAATCAACCAATATTATATCTGCAAATGTCATTCTCACACAAACAAATAAATATTGAAATATAAATTGACATGTTATCATGACCCTTAATGTTATCACTCAAATAATACGTTTAGTATAAGTAAACCTTGTCACAAAAATCTTGAGTAATTGTGAAAACTTTTGAAAAGTTGTCACTATTACAATAGTGACGGAGGATATAATAACAACAGGTGACGACTTCAAAATATGTACAACTATGTGACTAAAAGCTATAGTTTTGGTGACAACATATGACAACTTATGTTGTCACTAAATGTGAAATTTCTTGTAGTACAGTGCACCAATTCGAAGAGTGGTTGTATATAAAAAAGATATACTCTACTTGGGGATTAAGTACACTCGTCAAGCTAACATTTTGAGGCCGACTTTGTGATAAAAGATCAAATTGATTTTTGTGTTTTTGTGACTTGTGTTTGGACAAAGTTACTTGGTGATTTTTTTTTTTTCACATGACAAAGAAAAATAAAGAAATGGATGAATTACACTATCATCAAATCAATATAACAAATAATATATATGCATTTTAAGGATAATGATGAGCTAAACAAAAAAAAATGTAATTTCTTAAATTTCAGCTAAACAAAGAAAGATAATTTTCTAATCTTTAGCTAAATACTAAAAGTTTAAAATATTTTTCAAAAAAAAAAATGTGTCATTTAAAAAAAATCATTTTCTAAATTTTTTTTTCATGTCTCTAAATAAATACTTAAGTATATTATTGAGAAATTACCTCACCAACTCCCATAAAAATAATTATTTAAAAAATATATTATAAAATTTATAAAAATCAATCCACTAAGATCATATATCTAGACTTTTAATCGTCTAAAACCATGTAGAAATTTTCTATACATATAAAATTCACTTATTCCTTGCTTCCTGCCAACGTGCACGGAGGAACGCATATGCTTTGAGAAAAGCTAAGAATTGACCTAATAAGATTTCAATTTACGAGAAGAAAAGGGTTGTGAGTTGCAATAATTGAGATTCTAAAATGTACGTGTTCATGCAGAAACGAGGTAGCGTGGATCGAATCGAAATGAGTATTCTCCTCGTGGTACCTAGCTTTTTGGTCACCAAATGTATGTACGTGCATGAGAAGTAGAAAGAAACGAGGAAGGAGTGTGCAGTGTGCTTACTAAACCTAAGTCGTACTTGGAAATGTTAATCCTTGATTAAATAGCCACTCAAAACGTGGTCGGTTACGTTATCAATATTCACAGCTAATGAATTATTGATTAGGTCAAGTTGATATTTGAAGCTCTTTGATTTAAAATTTTGGTTTATATATAGGGGAGAGTTCGGGTGAAACATGTTTTTAAGTAAAATGTGAGGATTGATTTGATGATCCATCTATTTGGGTAGACTTACTGGTAGTCTTCTTCAAAGAAGGCGACATGCGACCGTTTGTTAGTCGTCAGTCATCAGTTTTTTTTCAGAGGTTGTCGGAACATCATCGTCGAAACCTTAGCAATATGATATTACATGTCACCATTTGATTTTTGGGTTTCAATACACTAAATTGACATGTTGATGTGCTTAATTGCAACTTTTAAGTATATGAGAACTTAATTAACTTCAAATATCCCAAAAACCTTGTGGTCTAGTGGCACTTGGTGTCTCGATTTACACTCCCACATAAATGATGAGAATGTGTTATTGAGCCTCGGTGGAGTCAATTGTTTATTCTTTGTGCTTCAGTAGGTTTAAAAAAAAAAAACCATTTTTCATTTTCAATAAAATATTTCACCTTCTAATAATATAAATTGACTGACATTATCTTGCGTTAAAATAATAAATTTACTAATTTAATCAAACAAGATCTCTTAGTCATTTTATATCAGAAGAGTGGATCTCTTTAATTTACGAGAAAACCCACGACTGTTGTCTAAGGGTGTGCTTCAGGTGAAATTCGCTTTATGACTCTAACCGGAAAGAGTGGAGATGGATGCGAGAATAAAATTGAAGTCTTTACCTAATTATTTTTTTAAAAAAATAATATTTAAAGTTTTGCATGTCTTTTAGTAATAATTATAAAAGGGTGAGTTTTCTATGAGACCGCGAGACTAGTTGAGTCAAAATGAGTTTTCAACCAAAAAAAAAAATTGAATCAAAATGAAAATGTAATACTTATGCTAAAAAATGTATTATTAATCACAAATAAATTGTTTACTACTCTCCTACTCATAAGGAAATTTGTAATACTTTTGAATTAAAATGTAATATTAAGTGGTTGGAGAGTTATTTATGAGAAAAAAATGTAATACTAATAGTGGATAAATTGATTGATTGTTACTTATAAGAAAAAAAAGTAATATTTAATAGAAAAAATGTTACACTTTTACGAAAAATTTAATATTTTTAAATCAAAATTTAATATTATAGTTTGAAGAATTGCTTATGAAAAAAAAACTGTAATAATTATGAGAAAAAGTGTAATACTTATAAAAAGAGTTAATTTCATTTTTGGTCATAGATTTATTGGTGGCAGTCAACTTTTAGTCCTTTTTTTAATCATAACATCCACAGTTGGTCCTAGTATTATTGTGACATGACAATTTTTTATCCTCCATAAACAAAATCGTTGAAATGCCGTTAAAAACAATGACATTTCGATCATTTTAATACAAAGTGCTTTGACCCATTATATTTTTTATGTTTATTTTAAAAAAAAAATCATAATTGAAGACCAAAATGCCCTTACATTTAACAGTATTTAAACTGTTTTGTTAATAGAGGGCAAAAAATAGTTGTTATGCCGTGGACCTGGGTCCAAAACGACACCGTTTTATGAGCTGAGGGTAACGATGCCGTTAGTGGCACCGTTTTCCTCAACCAATCAATTTTTATTTTTCTTTTTTGAAAAATAAGGGGTATTACACTATTAATCTGTGATTCACCATTCCATCTTCCATCTTCACCATTCATCTCCGATTCATCTTCAGATCTGCGATTCACCATTCCATCTTCCATCTTCACCATTGAAAAATAAGTCTCCTTATCTGCCATTCATCTGCCATTTTCACCATTTTCGCACCTTCATCCACCATTCTCATCGTCATTGACAGCATTGTTCATCGCCATTTTGCAAGCATAGTCCACCGTAGTCTTCATCGCAATTTTGCAAGTATTCTAACTAGTATAATGAGTTTATTTAGATTAGGGTTTATGTTCTATGTAATATACAGTGTTAATGGTTCAAAAATGGAGTTATATTGTGAACATGGAGTTATTTTTTTGTGAACTAGAGTTCTGTATTTGTGAATGTAGAGCTATGTTGTTGTGAATCTAGAGCTTTGTGTTTGTGGACCTAGATCTCTGTATCTGTGAATGTATAGTTCTATTATTGTGAACATGGAGTTATATATTTGTGAACATAATGTTTTATATCTGTAAATGTAGAGCCATGTTGTTATGAACATGGAGTTCTATTTTTTTGTAAACATATAGCTCTATGTTTGTGAAAATAGAGTTCGATCTGTATTTGTGAACATATAGGGTTCTATAACTGTGAATATGTAGTTCTATTGTTGTGAACTTAGAGCTCTGTGTTTGTGAACATTGATCTCTATATATCTGTTAATGTATAGCTCTGTTATTGTGAACATGGAGTTATATTTTTGTGAACATAGAGTTCTGTACTTGTGAATGTAGAGCTATGTTGTTGTGAACTTAAAGCTATGTTTTTGTGAACCTAGATCTCTGTATATGTGAATGCAGCGACGAAGACGATTTGCGAGGAAGAGCTACAGTTAACGCCATTAATTTTTTTTGATTATTTAAACAAAAGCTAATAAAACGACACCGTTTTGGACCCAGGTCCACCTTGCAAGGTGGACCGGCCCACGGCATAATTTGATGACAAAAATGGTCATGTCACAATAATACTAGGAGCAAAAGATGATGTTTTGAATAAAAGATTAAAAATAGATTGACATCTATAAATTTTGACAAAAAATGAAACTAACTCTTATAAAAAAGCTTGACCCATTTTAGGGATATCATACAAGATTTTCCCATAATATAAATATGAATGTTGGAAGCTCTAACTAAGGAGGCCAATTTTAGCTATTTAAAAAGAAAAAGTCGCTTGATTACAAAAGAGTTAATTTAATTTTTGGTCCTAAAATTATAAGTGACAATCCACTTTTAGTTATTTTTTATAAAAACATTCTCTTTTGTTCATAATATTATTGTGTCATGACCATATTTAGTCCTCTATCAACAAAATATATTGTTTAAATTTTGTTAAATATAACGACATTTTGATCTTCAAGTATGAATTGTTTAAAAAAAATAAACATAAAAAAATATAGTGGGTCAACCTACTTTGTATAACAAAAAAATCTAAATGTCCTTGTATTTAACGAAATTTCAACGATTTTGTTGACGGAGGACCAAAACTGGTCATATCACAATAATACTAGGACTAAAAATGAATGTTCTGATAAAAAATAACTAAAAGTGAAATGTCACCTATAAATCTAAGACCAAAAATGAAATTAACTCATTACAAAATCACCCATCATTCTCACAATGTGTATGCACTTAGTTCCATCCACAAGTTAAAATATATGATTAAGGTAAATTAATAATGATTAAACATGATTAACGGATCATCATCATTCATCTATCTAATCATATTTGGCAAGCCTATTCTAGGTTTGTAGGATGCTAGGCCGCCAATTAAGATTTACCACCGAGTTTCATATCGCAATTGACAATTTACGGAAATACATTGTTTTGTGTGCTCCCACCAACAACATTTAAAAAAAAAAAAAAAACTTTTCTTTTTGACTAAGTACTAACATTATTATTTAATGTACATTATATTCAAAAAATGTACATTATATTCTTTGACATGCTATTATTAAAAATAAAATGTTATATTCTTATTGACCAATCACTTAGAAATTAGTTAATAATATATTTATATGATATAGTATTATTATATTATGTGTTATAGTATTTTTTTTTTAGTATTACTGACTCTGTTATATAGGAGTGCAACCGGGTGTCACTAGACCACAAGATCTTTGGGCGTGTTATAGTATTCAATACAAATCAATTTAGAATAACTTGAACTGATCCAACTAAAAAAAATATGAATGTTATATTTATGCTATATATAGATAATGTGCGATTTATAATACTTTTTTCTATCTGAATGGTTTTATTGGATTAATGACATTTCATCATTGGCCATTAATATTTTTTTAATTGCGAATAAATTTAACTTTTGTCTGCACTAGAATATATAGTTTTTTTTTTGGTTGTCCTTGATAGTAATAATTAAAAAAAATTTGAGAGTGCATGATATATATTTTTCTCTATTATCTGGGCGTTAGTCAATTCAATGCATATTGATATTATTATTATTATTATTATTATTATTATTATTATTATTATTATTATTATTATTATTATTATTATTATTATTATTATTATTATTATTATTATTATTATTATTATTATTATTTTGCATGGGGTAAACAACTACTTGTCGTTAAATTAAATTAAGTTTAAATCGGTGAATGTTTGTTCTCTTGGTAAGATATATATGTGGCGGGGATCGGGCGATCAGATATTCACACGGTACAAGTTGCATGCAAAGCATTGTCATACCAGCCAGGATGCGATCGCCGTTTAATGTGGAGGTCATCGAACCCACGTGGTGAGGCGTTCACGGTGGCACGAGCGGCACGAGGCACGAGCCTTAGCTTAATTAACTTAGGTTGCTTGAGGCTTAATACAATGGAAGCTACTTTTTGGTACTACTTTTTGCCCCACTCAAAAAGCTACTTTTTGTATCCATATTTTTACTCTTCTCACAAGTCACAAAACGTAATAAATAAATAAGAAAGAAGTATCTATTAAAAAACAAAATAAAACAAGTAAAAACAAATTTTTATTTTCAAATTAGTCCCTAGCTTAACTGAAAAAATTTCAAATGAAACCCCTTTTAATGTCATATGGGTCCTCTGAATATAGTAATTTTATCACGTTTAGTCCCAAACTTTAAAATTGACTACCCGTGGACTTTTCACATTCAAATTGTTACCATTCATAGTTCAAGTTAAGAAGGACTTTCAAAATTTAACCAACATCTTAATATCACCAATTTAGACTTTTACCGCTCATGTATAGCTAATTAGGCTAACATGTGCATTTGATGCTGGATATGTTGAATGCACTGTTTCTTCTTCTTTTTTCTTTTTTAATTTAAGTTTTTTAAAAAATAAAAGTGTTAGGAACAAGTGTAAATTAGGGGTGTGTTTGGTTGGTGGGTTTAGGCATAAGGAATGAGTATAAAAGTGATTGTTAGTGTTTGGTTGATAGGTTTTGAGAATGCTACTATGATTTGGAATATCACATTAATGAGAAAATCCATACCCTTATTAAATAAGGGTTTCATTTCCCTTCCTCCTTTCTTCCCCAACTATTAATAATCATTCCAATTCCACCCAACCTATCAAACGTGTTAAATACTTTCACCAAAGCCCATTACCCTTACTAAGTATTTGATACACATTCTGATTCCGATTCACATGTGCGAACCAAACGCACCCTAGATTTTAATGATACCAAAAGACTTAAGAAATTTAGCCCCCAATTTGTTTTACTCTTTTAGACTAAGGAATTTTCATTCAGTTCGAATAGTTCTAAGGAGTCCATATTGTAACTCGAATGGTTACACTTTGGATAGACAACTAAACTACAAGCAATTCTACTAGACGAGGAGTTACAAAGAATGAATGCTATGAAGAGTTCAAGTTGCAGTGTAGAAGAATTGAAGACCAGAAGGTAGCAATTGCCGAAGAGTGGAAGGGTCAACCTTGTAGAAGTAGTAAGTATTTGCAGTGTGTCAAATAGTAAGGACAACTATTCGAATGAAAGTTTATAAAAGTTTAAGGTTCGAAGCGTTAACTCGAATGGTAAGAGTTGACCACTCGAAAAAACTGTTCGAGATATTCTTTGAGTAAACAATTCGTAACCTTAAAAATTAGTAACTTTATGAGAAATGTTACCAAGGCAAAAAGAGCCCTAAGTACACATTCCAAGATAGCTTTTCCTTAAAAGTCTAAACAAAAGTTGTAGAGCAAAAAGTACAATGGAGCAGGTAAAGGCGTGCCAAACAGCTAGCTAAAAAATCTGACATAAAGTAAAATTTCATATTGTCCACTAGTCAATAACCAAAGGTTAAGAGATGCATGAAATTTATCTCCCTCCAATGAATTTATTTCAAACAACACTATAAATACTTTCTATCAAGATTGAAGAAGGTGTTGGTCAATAAAGAAAAAAGTTATCAAGTATTCAAGCGATCTAAGTGCTAAAAAAATAGTGACCAGTGAGAGAATAGAAAAGAGCTTCAAGTTCAAAGATCTAGCTCGAACCTTTTGCAGCGAGAAGTCAAGTTTCAAACACCAAGTCTACAAGAAGTTGGAGGACCAACACTATTTTATTGACTATCTTTGTATCTCTACCTGTGAAGTAGAAAGAGGTGGAGTAACAAGTTGAGGCTTGTAAAAAACCTAGAAGCTAGATACCAGCTTTGTGTTCAAGGCTCTAGTGTTCATCATTGTACTAGGATTTTTACTGCAAACCTCCAAAGGAGTGCTTGGAGAAGAGTGAACGCAAGCTGGTTGATAGCCGAACCACTTCGATCTCTCTCTCTCTCTATATATATATATATAT
>CM008333.1:2002841-2026285 GCA_002525835.2 Ipomoea batatas | reverse complement strand
TGGTGTTGCACCACCAAGCTATGAAGCTTCTTAAATGCTTGTGCGATCAACTCAGAACCCTAAATGAAACACAAGTTATCTTTCTGGCATCAAATCCACTCTTATTAGCAAAGAGTTTAGACATTTGGCAAGTCATCATAAATATTGCAGAAGCATATCCTTTGTCGGTTTATTGCATAAACGACATGCAGCAGAATATACTTCACGTTGCAGTAATGAACCGAAGCGAAAATGTTTTTAACCTTGTTTGTAGAACCAGTGTGCAGGACTAATTTACCGGATTTTGCAGACATAAATAATAATAGTGTTTTGCATTTGGCTGGGAAATTGGCACCTCCGCACAAACGAAATCTTGTTTCCGGTGCAGCTCGATCTTCAAATGCAACGAGAGCTGCAATGGTTTAAGGTATAGTATGTTACAGTCTTTTATATGTTTTCCCCCACCATTTCATTTTTATTTTTATTTTTTGATGATGACGATGGAACTCACAACCACATACATACTAGTGCTTACACTAGGTAAACTCCATGGCAGTCTTGTAACCACAATCTAAGGAGGTAATTCAGTCTAGGCAGTTTCATTGAGAGCCAAACCTGTGATCTTTCGGTTATCAAGTTAATAGTTTACAACCCAATTTGTTTAGGGTTGAAGTTGTCTGACAAACATACTTTAATTTTTATTTTTTATATTGAAAGTAACACAGACGCGTGTATATATATATATACATATATATATATATATATAATTTGTAATATTTATAAAATGACTCCACCCATTTTAAAATTTGTAAAATATCTATGAAAATTACAGACACATTTTTTACTTGATTTCCCATCTATCAGATCTTGCAGATCAATAGTTTAGATAAGTTCACATGTCCTTATCTAACTAATAGGTATATATATACAATGATTTATTTCATCTGATCTGCAGGAAGTGAAAAAAATCACACCATCACATATCTTGTCAATTCGGAATAAAGATGGCAAAACTCCGAGTATGGTGTTTACGGAGGAGCATAAGGAGTTAAAAGAGGAAGGAGAGAAATGGATGAAAGACACAGCAAATTCATGCACTATTGCAGCAGCCCTCATTGTTACTGTAGTGTTTGCAGCAGCCATTACTGTTCCTGGTGGCAACAGTGGTGAAAATGGCCTCCCAATATAATCTTCTCCAACAACAATGCTTTCACAATATTTGCCATCTCAAATGCTGCTTCTCTCTTCACATCAGCCACTTCTCTGCTTGTGTTTTTGTCTATCCTAACTTCGCGCTATGCAGAAAAAGACTTCCCAAGAGATTAATCATAGGCCTCTTCACTTTGTTTTTGTCCATAATATTTATGATGATTGCCTTCTCTGCCACAGTGTATCTGGTATTTGGGCAAAACAGAAGGGGAGTTCTAATTATAGTGGCTGCATTTGCATGTTTGCCGGTCACTTCATTTGTGCTTCTTCAATTCCCTCTGCTTGTAGATTTGGTGTCATCTACGTACGGACGGGGCATTTTCGATCAGCGTGGCTTTCCCCAGCTCCCATATTGACTCCCATGCCACACATAATGAATTGGTTGATGATAGGCAAACTCTAGACTTTGTAATGTATCTTTTTTTTGTTTTAACGAGGTTGTTTTCCTGGCCCTGTGACTCTAGTCGGTAAAAGGCCACAAGGAGGTAAATCAGTCTAGGTTACCCTGACGAGCTCAAACCCAGGAGTTTGTAATGTTTTGATCATTTTAATTTGTGGTTTTCAGCCGAATTACATTCTCCAGTAAATGTACGTAATTTAAGTTTAATTTACATATTATTGCTTATTGAATTGTGCATAAAAATATATACATGTTTGAGATTCCCAAGTTAAAAGATATATAATAATTTACTCACTAGACCACGCTTTTTGAAGTGTATATTATACTTGTTTGTTTACCTGGTTGATGTAATTAAAGCAACCAAAGCTTTGAATTTGCTACTCTTAACATACATATAAACAAACAAGCCACTTGTTTGCTAGCTTAGTAGTTTAGTAGTTGTTAGTGGATAGTTGATTTCATACAAAATGACTTTCTCAAAAAGTTTATCGAAAAATTAAAGCTTTGTTTTGGAGCAATACAAAAAGCTAATTAATCAAACACTTATATTGGTTGTTTAGCCAAGTCAAACAGCTAATAGTGGTTAAATAAGCTAAAATTGACTAATAATAAGCTAACTATATTATCAAAGAGGACCATTATTTATTTAATTTCATTTCGTGTTTAATTACAGATTTTTCTTTTAAATTATTTCATAAAAACGTACGAAATGTATGTTATTACATGCATGCACCAAGAAGCAATGGAGCGCTTGTGCGATCAACTCAAAACCCTAGACGAAACACGGGTGTGCTCATTCGCATTGGATGCAATATTTCTAGCGACAAGTTTAGACATTGGTGAGGTTGCAGTAATAAAAAATTAAAGTTGTCTGAAGGTGTGTACAAGTGTTTCAAATGTAATACTACATGGGAGGATGGGGTTCTAAGGTTTAAAGTTAAGTTAAGATTTGTTGACATGAAGGGTAATGCTTCTTTCATGCTTTGGGATCGGGAATGCTTTGAGCTTATAGGTATTGGAGCAAGTGATCTACGTGAGTTGCATAAGGATGTAAGTATTATTATCAATGTACACATTTTCCTTCTTATATCTTGAAAAAAAAGTAATATACTTACCTCTTAGTATACTGTTTCTTCCTTTGCAGACAACTAAGCCTCCGAAGCAGATAGAAGACTTAGTGGGTAGGTGTATGCTTTTCAGAATTTCAGCAAAGACGGAGCATCTTTCAAAACTTCAGAGTGCATTTCCTGTTTTAAAAATTAACACTGACCAACAACTTCTGCAACACCACTGTCCTGAAATTCTTGACATTCCAGAAGAAGAGGTGAACACAGAAATGCTAAGTCTAGGGGATGATGAATTCCTTGAGGTAAAGTTACATTACTGTATATAAATTCTAAGCTAAAGTTTGGTTCTAAAATAGTAAGCTAATATTTCTAACACCATGCATCATAGGGATTTCTGAGTGATGAGGCAGATAGCCCCATTGCAACTCTTCCACCTTCAAGTGGTGAAGGAGCTGATGGGTCTGTCAAGAGGTGTTTGATCGATGCGTTCTCCTCAACTCAAGGGTGCAAGAAGGGTAAGCAGCATAGGGTCAAACTAGAGAAGATAGACTGATTGGTTGTTTGACTTAATGATTATGAAACAACAAATGTACTGCCTATGGATTGTAGACTGTGTTGTGTTTGACTGTTGGTTTTTTTTATGGACTTATGATATGTGAATGACTTGAATGATGGATAATATGTTCATTTTACAGTACACAGTGCAGTTTGCATGTGCTACTGTTTTTTGGATTGTTTAAAAATGTCAAATGTGCACAAATTTTAATCTGTGCAATGTAGGCCTTTTGTTTTGTTTCTTTCTTTCAGGTTTCGTTTTTGAAAGGATAAGGATGATCTAATGAGCTAAAGCACTTACAACAGCGGAGCACAAAAGGAGAAGTCCTCCTATACCAGTACTGCTTACAAACAAGGAATCACAGTCAAGAATGAAGCACAAAAGGATAATGTAAATACTATGGAGTTACTACTCAGCAAATGTAATTCATTAGACATTAGTTGCATTACTTCAGTACTATAACTATATACGTTTAACTTAGTTCTTACACTACTGTAAAGCATTAGGAAAAGTAGATAGGTTTTATTAAGGTGTTCAGATATTAATTGTAGTGAGAGTTGATTATATTTTTACAATTTGCTCTCTCCATTGTAAAACACATGCAGTTATATAAAATGAATGAAAGAAAACCTATAAGTGCTTTAACTACCTTAAAGAAAGGTCTAAACAGATATAATGATCCTAAAATATAAAAGAAAACCTATAAGTGCTTTATCTACCGTTAAGAAAGGTATAAAAATATAATTCTGCCTATATGATTGTTGTTTCGGACCTTATAGAAGGGTCTGAAAAGATATAATGATCCTTAATTCTTAGTTTATCCTTAATTCTTTGCAACTTTGGAAAATTATTTGACTACTTAGTTTATCCTTTATAAAGTTGTTCCTTGATAATTGGCAGATTTGGAAAATTATTCAAATACATGCTTAGTGTTTAAAAAAGGCACTGGAAATCACTAACTGTCAAATCACTTTACATATATCAAGCTTGAAATACAGTAAACATACTACATGCACTGAGGTAAAAACATATAAACATAAACTTTTACTTTGCATATAAACTGTCAATTCAGATGAGAATGAAACATTCAAAACTGAATCTATACCAGACTACTCTCAAATAATAAGAAAAAAATATATGATATTACTTTAAAGAATTCACATGAGATTCTTCTGAAATCAGCAACCAGTTGATAGACGCCAAAAGTACCTAATTATCTATAACTAATTAAGTTGATTTCTTGCCAAAACAAAGTCTTAGAGAACGCAATTACGCGTTTTCGTGTTCTTTTACTAACAAATTGCAAATGAGTTATGTGTGGAGTGTTTTGAAGGATTCCCACAGGAATGAAGGCTGAAATCAACCCATGAGAGCATAAACCCGTGAAAAGAATCAATCCACACGGGAGCACACAAAGACCAAACCGGAAACAACAAAAGAAACGAGAACAAAGAAACCCACGCCCACGAGCACCACCACGCGTGTGAGCTGGCGTGGAATTATTCCAGTAACCATCCACGCTAGTCCACACGCGTGTGAGCAGGCGTGGGACGGCACCAGAATCCTGCGCAATGTTTTAGTATTTAAGGGACATTTCAGCTAGGATTAGGGAGTCTTTTGTCAATTTTTCACTTCTCACTTTAGGTTAGGGTTAGATAGGATTAGGAGAGGAGGAAGAGCTCCTTGGAGAAGAGAACTTGGATCTCCATAGCCTTGAGATCCTTTGGGTAAACTCTTTCATTAAGACTTGTTTTCTCTTTGGATTTCTCTTGCTTTTCCTTTTCCTTGAAGTTATTTGCTTTTTATCTTGATCTTGTAAATATGCTTTTCTATTTGAATGAGATGATGTTGTTAAAGCCTATGAAGGGCTAATCCCTAGGATAGGGGCTAGGTAGAATGGAGATTTGGTATTCATGATCTAATTTGATGAATGAGTTTGATTTATTTGGGGAATGTTGAAATTGTGTGTATGGTTTGTATGATCTTGTTAGATCGAGGGCCCCGATCTCTTCAAGAGTTTAGGATTATCTCTTTGGCGAGATATTGCAAAGAGATGTAGCCCACTACCCACATCTCCCGCTCTCAATATGAGAAGATGAGATCCGGAGGGAACTTGTAGACAAAGTGTTTGACAAAATTCCTCAACTGACTGAGGATTGGGAGCTTGAGTGTGACGCCACTCAGGATAATGTTCCAAACTCCTTCAACCATGACTCAATGGAAATCAATCCTCTACCGCATGCTCCAAACCAATCTCCACGATACTCTAGCCCCCATCCGCTTTTATTTACATTTATTTACCTTAAATTATATCACTCTTTGCACCCTCACTACTTCAATTCAACCATCTCTACATGTTTGACCTTAGTGTTATCCGAACAACTCAAGATAGGAAATCTGTATATTCTCCAATTTTCCATCCGCGAGAGACACGATATGCGGGGAGTTCATGACTCTTCGTTTTAACACCTCCATACCACCTACATCTACACCTCACCACAATACTACCACATCAAAATGGCGCCGTTGCTGGGGATGGCAAACGGTGGATTTAAAGTTTTACTATCTTGAATCATTTGGATAACTTGTTTATTTCATTTTCTTCTGCTTTGTTTTATTGCTATCTACGCTTACGCATCCATCCATACACTACTTGCGCTAATCTGTGAAAGAAGTTACCTCTTGTGCTCCGATTCTTTGTATGGAAATTTGATTTCAGGACCTCTTTGACGCAATCATGGATCCATCTCCACCTGATGATCGAGCTTACCATAGTTTTGTGCCATATGGAAGGAATCCTTATTATCCTCCATCACCCCAACCATATCCACTGCCTCAATACTATCGTAACTACCCTTTCTCTTACCCACCTACTTTTCCATATCCAATGCCTCCACCACCAATCTATTATCATGAACAAGCTTACGTGACACAGTATTTTCAACCCCAGAGATATCCTACTCATGAGATACCTCCATATTACCCTCCAACGCACTTTGATGAGCCAAACCATCCAAATTCTGAAAGTTTTGCGAGCAGTGACCCATCCACGCGAGCCACACGCGTGTGTGCCGACGTGGGAGCTCACTGGAACAATTCCACGCCGAGTCACACGCGTGGTGAAGACGTGGACAGAGCCGACGCATACGCCTATTCTTCTACTTTCCCAGAACCTCTCTTTCGCCCGAAAACAACCAAACCACCCTCGAACAATGCTTAAATGATTTCATACGAGAAACGAGGGAGGAGAATGCTAAACTTAAAGAAACTATCACTAAGGAGATGCTGGGAGAAATTCAAGAGCTTCGCCACGAAACACTCTCACCACTCTAAACGGTTGAGAGCACACTCGCAAAGATTATGGAAATGATCCAAGTCCAGGGAGAAACAGATGTGAACGTTGTAACACTTAGAAGCGGGAGAGCACTTCCAGAAGTTGTTCCACCTCCGCCACAATCTATTCCGACAAGAGAACCAATGATGGACAATGATGAGACTTCCAATTCGACGCAAGTTGAACAAGCACTCGAAGAAGAATTCAGAAGAGAAGACATACAACCACAACCCTCTCGAAAAGGAAAAGAAATTATGCAAGAACCACCTGTGCCGAAAGCGAAACTTCCATTCCCTCAAAGATTCCGCACTGACATCGACAACGCCAAGTATGATAAGTTCTTACAAATGATACACTAATTACACATTGACATGCCATTCATTGATGCACTAGGAGAAATGCCGAGGTATGCTAAATTTCTTAAAGATCTTTTGTCTAACAAGAAAAGATTGTCTGAAACTGCTACTGTTGTGTTAGGAGAAGAATGTTCTGCTATATTACATAAGGATGTACCCCGGAAGTTAAAAGATCCGGGAAGCTTTACTATACCTTGTAATATAGGAGGAACGACTTTTAATAGAGTCTTGACAGACCTAGGCGCTAGCATTAATTTGATGCCCTTTGCACTATATTGAAAATTGAATTTAGGAACTCTTAAGCCTACATGCATGTGCATTCAATTAGCTGACCGATCCACCAAATACCCCAGGGGTATAGTGGAAGATGTCTTGGTCCGAGTCGATAAATTCATTTTTCCAGTGGACTTTGTGATTTTAGATATGGACCCAGATGTAGAGATCCCTCTCATCTTGGGTAGATCCTTTTTGGCGACCACTAGAGCTTTGATAGATGTGGGGGAAGGCAAACTCGTTATCCGTGTAGGAGACGAGTCCGCCAGCTTCGACGTAACCAAAATTATGAAATATCCTCTAGATAGGGATGAATGCTTTTTCATCGACTATGTGCATGATGAGATTGATTATCTATGTGAAGTGCCCAAAGCCAAGAGGCATGATTTTAATTGGGAATGTCCCATAGGAGCTAAGAATTGTAATGAAAAAACTTTTGAGCATGAGCTTAACTCTTTACATATTGCTTTACACCGAGAGGTTGATCGTTTTAATTTAATTGATAATGATTATGCTTCTGAATTCGTTGAAAATATAAACTCTGTTGGTGAAGTCTCGGAGGAAACGGTTGGAAATGATGGGGATGAATTTCATGAATTTGGGGAGGAATTTGGTGAGGAAAATGAGAAAAGAAAGGAGGAAGGTGAGATAATACATGAAGGAGAGTTGAAACCTCTGCCTGCTCATCTTGAGTATGCTTATTTAGGATCTGGGAAGGAATTGCCAGTTGTCATCGCTATAGATCTTTCAGCTATGAAAAAAGAGCAACTGATAGCAGTTCTGAAGAAAAACAAGGAAGCAATCGGTTGGAGGATGACTGATTTAAAAGGGATTAATCCGGCCATTTGCACACATAAGATTCTATTGGAAAAAGGATCCAAACCTGTCGCACAACCGCAGCGTCGACTTAACCCGAACACATTTGAAGTTGTGAAAAATGAGGTGATCAAACTTATGGATGTCAAAATGATTTACCCTATTTCGGATAGCACATGGGTCAGCCCGACTCATGTAGTGCCCAAGAAAGGTGGAATCACAGTAACTGAAAATGATGACAAGGAGTTGATTCCCACAAGAAAGATAACTGGATGGAGAGTCTGTATTGATTATAGGAAGCTCAACGAAGCCACGCGTAAAGACCACTTTCCGTTCCCATTCGTAGATCAAATGATTGAGAAAGTAAGCGGATACGGTTACTACTATTTCTTGGACGGAATGAGTGGGTACTTTCAAATTCCCGTAGCCTTGGAGGATAAAGAGAAAACAACATTCACTTGTCCGTTTGGTACATTTGCTTACAGGAGAATGCCATTTGGTCTCTGTAACGCCCCTGCTACCTTCATGCGCTGCATGTTGGCTATCTTTGAAGATTTCATTGGCAATTTTATGGAAGTATTTATGGACGACTTCACAATTTTTGGAGAAACTTTCAAAGAATGCCTTGGAAATCTAGAGAAAGTTTTAGAACGATGCCAGCAAATGAACTTGGCATTATCATGGGAGAAATGTTATTACATGGTCACAGAAGGAATTGTGCTTGGACATAAAATTTCAAAAAAAGGAATTGAGGTTGATAAAGCTAAGACAGCAATTATTGAAACCTTGCCACCACGGCACAATGTGACATCCCTGAGAAGTTTCCTAGGACATGTGGGATTCTACAGAAGATTTATTAAGGACTTCTCGAAAACCGCAAGACTGTTGACTAAACTATTGGAAAAAGATGCAGTATTTGAATTAAATGAGGATGCAATGAATGCATTCCAGAATTTAAAGGATGCCATGGTACATACTCCAATTCTTGTAGGACCAAAATGGGATCAACCATTTGAGCTCATGTGCGACGCGAGCAACTTTGCAGTTGGAGTAGTGCTAGGGCAGAAGAACGACAAGAAATTTCAGCCCATTACCTATGCTAGTCGAATGTTGACAAAGCCACAACAAGCCTACACCACGGCAGAGAAAGAACTGTTTGCAATAATGTTTGCATTAGATAAGTTTAGATCATATCTCTTACTGTAAAAGGTCGTCATTCATACTGATCATGTAGCTATCAGATTTCTTATGTCTAAGCCTGAAGCAAAGCCAAGATTGATCAGATGGATTTTGCTACTTCAAGAATTCGACGTGACTATCGTGAACCGTAAAGGAGTTGAAAACAGTGCGGCAGATCATTTATCAAGGTTGGAGAATGAAACAGGACAAGATGTGACTGGAGATGTGAACGAGTATTTTCCGGAGGAAAAATTGATGGGTCTCTATCTCACGCCCTGGTACGCTGATCTGGCCAACTACCTGGTCGGGGGAGAATTACCAGAGTTCTTAGACACACATGCCAGGAGAAAATTAATAGTAGAATCTCGATTTTATTTCTGGGACGAGCCATATCTCTTCCAATTGTGTGCTGATCAAATAATTCGACGTTGTGTAACAGAGGCTGAAGGACATGAAATTCTGGGAGAGTGCCATCGAATGGGCCATCACTCGGCAAATAGAACTGCGAGGAGAGTGCTCGAAGCAGGATTCTATTGGCCCTCAATATTTCGGGACGCTCAAATTTGTGTGAGAAATTGTGACAGATGTCAACGGACTGGGAACATCATTGGGAGAGATGAGATGCCACAGAATTACATACTGGCATGCGAAATTTTTGATATATGGGGATTAGACTTTGCAGGACCATTTCCGGATTCCAAAGGTTTCAAATATATCCTTATACCAGTGGATTACGTATCAAAGTGGGTTGAAGCAGAAGCACTTCGAAACAATGATGCCAGGAGCGTAACAAGATTTCTAAAGAAATTATTCACAAGGTTTGGAGTGCCACGGATTGTCATTAGCGATAGGGGAACACACTTCCGGAATGTGCCCATGCGAAGATTACTTCAAAAGCAAGGTGTACAACATCGGGGAGGAGTCCCGTATCATCCTCAGACCACCGGGCAAGTTGAGAATGCAAATAGAGATATCAAGGCCATATTGGAAAAGACAGTAGCTCGGCATAGAAAGGATTGGGTCGACAAGCTTAGTGACGCACTATGGGCTTTCCAGACTGCTTATAAGACGCCAATAGAGACTACTCCATACAGATTGGTATATGGCAAAGCATGTCACCTTCCAGTTGAAATCGAGCATAAGGCGTATTGGGCTATTAAAAAATTGAATGAAGATCTATTCATAGCAGGACAGGAGCGAATGTTTCAACTGAATGAATTGGAAGAATGGCGTTTGCTTGCCTATGAGACATCCAGATCTTACAAGGAACGATCCAAGTTTTACCACGACATGCATATCAGGAAGAACAAAGAATTCGTTGAAGGAGATAAGGTGTTGTTATTCAATTCCAGACTGTGACTATTCCCTGGAAAGCTTAAATCGCAATGGACGGGGCCATATATCGTTACAAAGGTTTTTCCTTACGGAACTTTAGAAATCATGCATCCCGAGAAAGGAACTTTCAAAGTAAACGGCCACCAAGTCAAGAAATACTATGGGATGGAAAATGCGCAGGGGATAGTCTAGTGTTGCAGGTTAATACCCTGGGATGCTGAGTAACAAGATCCTCATGTCATTATCGTCGGGCTAAAGACGTTAAACGTAGCGCTGATCGGGAGGCAACCCGTTATTTACTTTGCTTTATCACCATCTTTACTTTATTCTATCAAATAACCCTCCAAGTTGAAATTCCCTATTTTTGTAGATTCTATATTTCCATGCAGATCTCGTTGCAAGAACATGAGAATCATCTATCCAAGCATTATGAGCAACATGACAAGGGATGCTTACTAGGTCCTCTACCTCTTATCCCTTGTTTATCTATTATGTGAACCTCATGTTTTCATTTTAAAGTGTGGAAAAATGCATGTTTTGTTGTTTCTTTGTTTCATTATATTGTAAGTGAACATCGAGGACGATGTTGGATCTAAAATGTGGAAAGAGTTGTGCTTAAAATAAAATTTTTACTAAAACAAAGCTCTGTCTTGTTTATTTGAAAGATAATTGACAAAGATTGTTTGTATGGGGTGAGTGGATGGTTGTGAAAATATGGAGGGTGTTAGTGGTAAAACGAAGAGTCATGAACTCCCCGAGTGTCGTATCTCTCGTGGATGACAAATATGAGAATATACAGCTTTGCTATCTGGGTTGAATTGGAGTAACTCTTAAGATGGATCAAAGGGGTTTTGATAAAATGGATTTGTTAAAAGGATAAGGAAGGGTAAAATAAAGAGATTAAACAAAGGGAAATAAAAGCGGATGGGGCTAAGATGTCCTGGAGATTGGTTAGGGGAGTAAGGTAGAGTATCGATTTCTATTGAGTCATGATTGAAGGAGCTCGCAACATAGTCTTGAGTGGCGTCACACTCAAACTCCCAATCCTCAGTCGGTTGAGGAATTTTATCAAACACTTTGTCTACAAGTTCCCTCCGGATCTCATCTTCTCAGATTGAGAGCGGGAGATGCGAGTAGTGGGCTACATCTCTTTGCGATATCTCGCCAAAGAGATGATCCTATACTCTTGGAGAGATCGGGGCCCTCGATCCAACAAGATCATACTAAAACATACACGCAGATTCAACATTCCCCAAAGAAATCAAACTCATTATCAATTTAGATCATGAGCACCAATCATCCATTCAATCTAGCCCCTATCCTAGGGATTGGCCTCTCATAGGCTTCAATAGCATTAAAGCATCAAAATAGGAAAACATATCTACCAGAGCAATATATAAATCAAACAACTTCAAGGAAAAAGGAAAAGTAAGAGGAAGCCAAAGAGAAAATAAATTTTAATGAAAGAAGTTACCCAAAAGATCTTCAATGTTATGGAGATCTAGTTCTCTTCTCCAAGGAGCTTCTCCTCTTCCCCTAATCCTATCTAAACCTAACCTAAAATGTAGAATAGAAAAATGTGACAAAAGACTCCCTAAACCTAGCTGAAATGTCCCTTAAATACTAAAACATCGCGCAGGTTTCTGGTGCTGCCCCACGTTTGCCACACGCGTGTGGACTGGCGTGGGAGCTCTCTGGAATGATTCCACGCCAGCTCACACGCATGTGAGGCTCGTGGGCGTGGATTCTTCATTTTGTTTCCTTTTGTTGTTTCCGGTTTGGTCTTTGTATGTTCCCATGTTGATTGATTCTTCCCTTCAATGGTTTTATGCTTCCTTTTTGGTTGATTTCAGCCTCCATTCCTGTAGCATTCTTCAAAACACTCCACACAAGACTCATTTGCAATTTGTTAGTGAAATAGCACAAAAACACGTAATTGCACTCTTTAAGGCTTAATTTAAACAGGAAAACAACTTAACAAGTTATAGAAAAATAGGTACTTTTGGCGTCTATCAATAATCAAACCACAAGTATGTGTTGTTATTCATTCTATCTTTGAAGAATGCTAAATCTGTGCCAAAAAGTTTCCTCTTTGAATAACCTTGGAAGTACCCCTTTCTTGACCCTTAAAAATTTGAAAATTTGTATGCTTGTGTGGTATTCACCTCTTATTTTGTAAAGACCTTAGTTAAGGATCTCTCGAAGTGGGAGTGTGCAACCCCTAATTTCATAAAGATAAGTTAAGCATAGAATAGAACATGGGGCAAAAGGAGAGCTTTCTGTGAGCATTGAGTGAAATATCCCTTTTCCCAAAGTAAAAGGCATGAGGGGTTGTTGTTCAGAGAAAAGAGTAGAAAAGGAAAAAAGGCCAATCCCCAGATAAGATACGAGGAAAGCCATCTCGCTAGGTGGTGAGCAACCATAGTCTTCAAAATACATAAATGTTATATCTGGAGTCGGTTGCTCACAATAAAATGGCCCTAGGAGATGAGAAAATTGAGATAAGGGAAGCCGCTTCGCTAGGGTTCAAGCACCCATTGCACTGTCTTCGAAAAAGCATGGAGCTCCATGTGAAGTCGGGTCGCTTGATGATGATACCCTAGGAAGTGAGAAAAATGAGTAACCGCCCAAGCCACTGGCGGAGAGAGGCCCATGTATCTATTTTCACTTACTTTTATGTTGGGCTTTGGCGATAATGGAGGCCGATTGATTAGGTTTTGTACATCGTTCCCATTAGGGGGATCAGCTTAAGGCCTTCGCACACTAAGAGGTGAATGAAATTTTGGACCGCTTGCTTGATATTGTGAAAACTTCTTAACTGTCCAGTTTATGACCAACAGGGATTTTGCTTTGTTTGAATATTCATAGTAGTGTATTGCACATTTTTATCATTCCTTGAAGATATTGTGAAGGATTTCACATCTCCTGGTAGATTGTGTTTTGAATGAATGCTTATCATTGAGCATATCTTTAGCTTAGATACTTTTGGCATCTAAATGAGAAGGCTTTGAACGTATAATTTGCTCGTGGACGAGCAATCTAAAGTGTGGAAACTTTGATAGACGCCAAAAGTACCTAATTATCTAGAACTAATTAAGTTGATTTCTTACCAAAACAAAGTCTTAGAGAATGCAATTACGCGTTTTCGTGTTCTTTTACTAACAAATTGCAAATGAGTTCTGTGTGGAGTGTTTTGAAGGATTCCCACATGAATGAAGGCTGAAATCAACCCAAGAGAGCATAAACCCGTGAAAAGAATCAATCCACACGGGAGCACGCAAAGACCAAAACGAAAACAACAAAAGAAACGAGAACGAAGAAACCCACGCCCACGAGCACCACCACGCGTGTGAGCAGGCGTGGGACGTCACCAGAATCCTACGCAATGTTTTAGTATTTAAGGGACATTTCAGCTAGGATTAGGGAGTCTTTTGTCAATGTTTCACTTCTCACTTTAGGTTAGGGTTAGATAGGATTAGGAGAGGAGGAAGAGCTCCTTAGAGAAGAGAACTTGGATCTCCATAGCCTTGAGATCCTTTGGGTAAACTCTTTCATTAAGACTTGTTTTCTCTTTGGATTTCTCTTGCTTTTCCTTTTCCTTGAAGTTATTTGCTTTTTATCTTGATCTTGTAAATATGCTTTTCTATTTGAATGAGATGATGTTGTTAAAGCCTATGAAGGGCTAATCCCTAGGATAGGGGCTAGGTAGAATGGAGATTTTGTATTCATGATCTAATTTGATGAATGAGTTTGATTTCTTTGGGGAATGTTGAAATTGTGTGTATGGTTTGTATGATCTTGTTAAATCGAGGGCCCCGATCTCTTCAAGAGTTTAGGATCATCTCTTTGGCGAGAAATCGCAAAGAGATGTAGCCCACTACCCACATCTCCCGCACTCAATCTGAGAAGATGAGATCGGGAGGGAACTTGTAGACAAAGTGTTTGACAAAATTCCCCAACCGACTGAGGATTGGGAGCTTGAGTGTGACGCCACTCAGGACAATGTTCCAAGCTCCTTCAACCATGACTCAATGGAAATCAATCCTCTACCGCATGCTCCAAACCAATCTCCACGATACTCTAGCCCTCATCCGCTTTTATTTACATTTATTTACCTTCAATTATATCACTCTTTTCACCCTCACTACTTCAATTCAACCATCTCTACATGTTTGACCTTAGTGTTATCCGAACAACTCAAGATAGGAAATCCGTATATTCTCCACTTTGCCATCCGCGAGAGACACGACACTCGGGGAGTTCATGACTCTTCGTTTTAACACCTCCATACCACCTACATCCACACCTCACCGCAATACTACCACATCACTTCCTAAGAAAGCAACCAGAACTGTACTAGTTGCCTCTGGAGGAGCGACCACTTCTAGTCGCGTACTCCGGAGATGTGACCAGAAATGATCGCCTACTGTGTTCTTCGACCGCGATCGGCGCTCGTCGCCGATCAATTTGTTGTCGAAAATGATAGTGGAGTAGGTCGGAGTGTTGCCGGAACGCTATCACAGGTCACTAACCAGTTTTTGAACTTCATTGCACCAAAATAAAATGTTGATGAATTTAATTACAATTTTAAATATTTTAAGGACTTAATTGACTTTTTAAGTAAAGTTAGATGACCTATTTGACCTTTTTTTTTTTTATTACACTCTAACATATCACTACTATATGTTTAATAATTTTACCAATCCTAAGATTGGACTTGAACCTGACACCATCCAATCATACTTTATTATGCAGACAATTAATGAATCACTTGTAGCTATGTAAATACGGATGTTGTCCTTTTTCATCCATTGTATATGAACATTCACATTAGTTTTTAGGTAGATTTTATTCCTTCTCTTGTTTAGCTAATGTATTACATAACTCTCTCTCTAGCTTGTAGAGTTTTCTTTTCTTGTCAACAGTTTATTATAATAATTACCAATAAGTTATATATTTATTATATTCTAGATTTCTTGTGCTGTTTATTTCTTCCGGCCTTCATCTTAGTCAACCATATATATGTACTAAACTAAAGACATAAATAAGTCACAAATAATATTAAATAGATATTATATATATATAATATAGGGCTATGTGTGATTCACTTATATTATTAACTCAAATGTATATGAAATCTAAATACAAATACCTATATGTAGATTGAACAATAGAGGAATAGTACAAATTCTAGGGTATAGGAGGTAGAAGCCATAAAACTTTAATTCTATATATATTAGAATTTTTTTCTCGAATTATTATTTTACTCTTTCTACCATAATCTAAAACTAAAATAATGCGAGAGTACAAACTTTTTCACTTTCACAAAGAACTAACACCCTCAATTTATGTTATTTACTTTTTTCAACCTTAGCTTTACTCCTATAATGCATGGCAAGGGAAATGGTATTGTAGCTTGCTAACTAAGCTTACCTCAATACGGTTCCATTAACTAAACAATATTCTTTTTTAACTGGAGTTGAATTTATGAGCCCGGCCTACTATTGGGAGCCAGTTCACACCATGGGATTCTGCCTCCTTCATGCAATCTTCTAAGGTACAATATAATATAAAGTCAAGAAATGTTGTAAACTAAAGAGAATTGAAGTGGGAATCATATTCCAATTCCATGGTTGATTTAATGCATAGATTGATCTATTCGTGGTGAATTTTAATTTGGGTTTTGGACTAACGTTAGTTAATGCTTTATTCTCGCACTAGTTGATGAAGATGTCTGTCGGTCGGTCTGTCTGTTCCTTCTGCTGTCAAGTAGTATTTTTCAAGATTTCCACTTTTCAGAATTATGGAGCACCAAAAAGGAAAAAGATTCTAAAAGATCAGAGAAGAACCTTATCCCAATTCTCACTGTTAATCTATACTAAAATCATAAACTCACGTGTATTCCCACCAAAACAGTGAAAATGTACATTTTAGTGAGACTAATTCGTAAACAGATTGAATGGCGACACATTATGGCCGCCTTCTTTATAGCCCCTGTTATTTTAAAACCCCTCCCGAAGCATCACGAATAACCTTTTTGCATACATCGTTGGTGTGAGATTCTTGTAGTTATGTTGCTTTTATATTATATTGTTTTTGCTGCTTTTTGGGTTGTTTGGTTGGGTGTAATTTGGTAGGAGTTGGTAATTCATTGAATTGAAATTCAATGAATTCGACAATTACAGTGTTTGGTTGGAGGGAATTGCAATTCCGCGGAAATGCAATTCCCTCCAAATGGTGAATTAGGAGGGGCAATTATATGGGCGTAAAGATCATTTTGTCCCTCCTCTCAATCCTTTGTCTTTTTTTTTTTTGAAATTATTATTATTATTATTATTATTATTATTATTATTATTATTATGAGGGCATTTTAGTCATTCTGTCGCTTCTTACCTTTCAATTCCCTGTACTCCTATTCCTGCCTACCAAACATTTGTAATTTCAATTCTTACATTATTCATTGAATTACAATTCCACCAAATTACAATTCATTTTCCCCCTAATTCCTTCCTCCCAACCAAACAACCTGTGTGAAATTAAAAGAAAAATAATGTTTTTTTTAACATAAACTTTCTGGGTAAAGTGATTAAAGGAGCCTAGCATCTATAAGATCCTATAAATCATCCTCTCATACATCAAGATTATCCATACCCCTTTTGTGCAAATTAAATCATACCAGTTCCCTCAGCTCTTTTCTCCTAGCTAGAAACATAGAAACCCCAGAACCTTATTGTGAATTGTCAAACATACATTTGGCAAATTAAAGAACAATGAAAACTGCAACTGTTTCTTGTTTCTTTATCCTAATCTTTGCTCATCAACTCCTCTCAGGTTCTGCACTGGAACTCACTCATGCTTTGATAGACACAAGCCTGGACATCTCAAGGGACAGCAACATGGGACAAGAAAGAAATAATGGTGGTAATTAACATCTGCATATATATATACATGTTTTCTGTTCTGCTG
This sequence comes from Ipomoea batatas, assembly GCA_002525835.2. Lineage (NCBI taxonomy): Eukaryota > Viridiplantae > Streptophyta > Magnoliopsida > Solanales > Convolvulaceae > Ipomoea > Ipomoea batatas. The sequence goes on along the minus strand of CM008333.1, from coordinate 2,008,815 downwards.
TCTAGGGGCTGAGATTACAACAGTACTGATGTATAGTAAAATTTGCAGGCTCCAGAAGCTCTGTGGATTCGAAGACGGATGATATTGGGGAGGATTTTGAGTCCATGGAACTGATGAGGAAGGCACAGAAGGGGACGGGGGCGTATGGCGGGGCGAATGTTGTTCATCATCCACCTGGAACAAGAAACCTGGGATCTCCCACCTTAATCTCAAGTACTGTTGTCTACTTCAGCTTCATTCTTCTCCAGGTTTTTATTGCCTGAATGTTCTGTGGCCCAGTTTGAACATAATGTTTTGTGTCAACTATGATTAGCGATCTGTGATTTCTCAGTGCAAATTAACCAGGGTGTAGTATTTGGTTGAATGCATTTGTGTCTATGAAAGAATAATGGCAAAACATTGTGTACTTGGAGTACATGTACATCAAAGATCACTGAAATATAATGATATATGGGCAACATTATTATGTTACAACTTAAGTGTAAAGTAGAACCAATATACATAATAAACAAATTAAATTTAACGAGTTAATACCATCTGAAATCTTCCGAGAATAGTGGTTTTAATTTGCCACGTTTAGTCCTAAACTTCAAATTCACCACCCATGGTACTTCGACTTTCAAATTGTTACCATACATGGTCCAAGTTAATCACTCATGGTCTTTCAACTATTAAATTTTAACCAGCCGTGGTCCTCTTGGCTGGTTAAATTTAGAAAGTTGAAGAACCATGGGTGGTTAACTTGAACCAAGAATGGTTAAATTTGAAAGTCGAACGGCCACAAATGGTCAATTTAAAAGTTTAGGACTAAACATGGCAAAATTACTCGACTCGAATCGGAGGACCCCATGTGGCATTAACTCCAAATTAAACCAGACAGTAGCAGAGGTTGTTTTCTTCAAATATCGTACAGGAACTCATTTGAAAAGTTTCATATAATGATGCTCTTCTTGCAAAGAAATGGCCACCACTGATAAGCTGCCACCATTGGTAGGACTAGGCAGTATGAAGCTTAGCCTTTGTAAGCAATCCCCAGAACCTTGTGAAACATTTTGTTGTGTCAAAGGACAATGAAAACTGCTACTGTTTCTTGTTTTCATTATCCTCCTCTTTTCATTGAAACTTACTCATGCTTTCATAGACTCAAGTCTGGGACATTTCAAGGGACAGTAAGATGGGACTAACTAGCCAAGCTGATTATTTGACAGTTGACTTGGTAACCATAAGGTTCTAAGTTTGAGAGTTGTCTATTGACTTTCTTGATTTGAACTGATCAACTATGAAAAACTTAAGCTTATTTACCAGCTCTTTGCGATCCTTTATTCACTAGGGTTATAAGGCGGATTTCACTCATAGTGCATTTTCATTAGATAAGGTGTGTAAATTTTTTCGTAAATCAAAGTGATAGTAAGACGGGACTCCACTGGTATTTACCTTTAATCCAACTCATATGAGTATAGTTTTATTGGCTGATAGTGGAATAGTGGATACTGGGTAAGTTTTTTATATTAGACTCCTTGCATGCTCAGGTTGGAGTGAGTTTGTATACAAAACCTTTTAGAACTCCATCGATCTACCCTTATATTAAACTCCTTGCATGCTCATCTTATTATTTTTCATTAATTAATGGGAAAATTGCATTTTTCGTCCCTAAGTTATAGGGTAATTGTAGAATTCGTCCCTAAGTTATGGTAATACTCACTTTTCGTCCCTAAGTTCTCGTTAACGTTGCACTTTTCGTCCCTGGGTTATTCAAATTGCAAATTTCGTCCCTAAGTTATCATTGCGTTGCACTTTTCATCCTTCACTTAAGTTTGCAAACTTCGGTAAACTTTCGTTTTTTAAAAATTTTAATCGAACTTTTTTAGTAAACTTCGTTAAAAAAATTGGTATTGAACCGGAAAAGTTCGATTACAAATTTTTTAAACCAAAATTTACCGAAGTAGTTTTCGTCCCTAACTTAAGTTTGCAAACTTCGGTAAATTTTCGATTTAAAAAATTTTTAATCGAACTTTTTCAGTAAACTTCGTTAAAAAAATTGGCATTGAACTGGAGAAGTTTGATTAAAAATTTTTTAAACGAAATTTACCGAAGTAGTTTTCGTCCCTAACTAGTTTGCAAACTTCGGTAAATTTTCGTTTTAAAAAATTTTTAATTGAACTTTTTCAGTAAACTTCGTTAAAAAAATTGGCATTGAACCGGAAAAGTTCGATTAAAAAATTTTTAAACGAAAATTTACCGAAGTTTGCACACTTATGTTAGGGACAAAAAGTGCAACGCAATGATAACTTAGGGACGAAATTTGCAATTTGAATAACTCAGGGACGAAAAGTGCAACGCCAATGGGAACTTAGGGACGAAAAGTGAGTATTACCATAACTTAGGGACGAATTCTACAATTACCCTATAACTTAGGGACGAAAAATGCAATTTTTCCTTAATTAAATATAACACACACACTTACACACCATTTAATTAATACGGACTAATTAATAGTAAAATAAGTACTCCATAATAATTATTCTCAAATGTTTGCAAGAATTACAAATCATATCAAATTTAGTTTTTTTTAATAGGGTAATCATTGATTTGAATATATTTATTATTATTTTATTATAATAAAAAGTAGTGAATTTTATTTTGAATAAATAATCTAAATATTATTACTTTTTAAGAAAAGTGATGAAAAGCAGTGAATCAATAATCCTGCACCCATTGAGACGGGAACATGCATCTATCCACTCACTGCTGATAAAGGTGAGAATGAGTGGAACAATATAAGGGTGAGTTAGGTGGTGAAGGTCAATCTTTAAATGGGACATGAAAGAAATGGTGACATCTCTTTTTTTTTTTTCTTTTTTTTTAATTTAAAAAAAAAATATTTTTGAATGTTGTATAGTTGAGAGGCATCAGGCATGTATAGTATCATTTGTGTTCTGCTAGGAGCTTACACTAATGTAAAATCTGCAGGCTCCAGAAGCTTTGTGAATATGAAGAGTGATGATAATGATGGGGAAGATTCTAAATCCAGGCATGCCATGGTGCTGAAGAAGTCACAGGGGCATAGGGGATCATCCGGGGGGGCGCCCAACATTGTTCATCGTCCACCTGACACCAGAAGTCTTGGACCTCCAACCTTAATAATCTCAACTTATTATGTTGTCTGCTTCAGCTTCATTCTTCTCCTGCTTCTTGTTGCCTAGATAGATGTTCTTTGTCCCAGTTTGAATACCTTATTGTGTCATTTAGGATCAGCAATCATCGGTTTCTCAGAATGCTTAACCAGGTTGTGTTTTGTAGCATTTGGTTGATCTAGGCACTAGCATTTAATTAGCTTGGTGAGGTTGTGATTGAGGATTGTGTATGTTTTTGTTTGTTTGTTTGTTTGAAGAAAAAAACAATACATTTGTGGATCAATATCTATTTAGTAGTGTGATGTATTTGCTATGTATATTGTAAATTTAGTACACTTTTGAAATTTTTAAGGTGTCAATTGATACTAATATCTTTTGTACTAGAATAACTATATATAATATATGTCTGATTGCATTGAATATTGTAAAGGTAAAGATTGACAATACTCACAAGTTGTCGAGGATAATACTACTGACCTATGAGGGTTGGGAGCTTATCACCATTTTTAATTTGATTATCTTGGACACAAGTTTTGAGGAGTTAAGTCATTGAGGATTGTGTTTTTGTTTGGAGAAAGAACAATACATTTGTGGATCAATATCTATCCAATAGTGTGATGTATGTAGTACATTTTTGAATTTATTACGGAGTATTTTTTTTTTTTTTTGAAAACACATCTTTGAAATTTTTAAAGTGTCTATAAATATTTTTTTAGTATGATATGTTTGATTATAGTGAATATTGTAGATATAAATATATACACTCAATACGATTCAAATAACATACATGGTCATTATTGAGGATATATAGTACTACTGACCTACGCGGTTTGAGAGCCAACCACCAGCTCAATTAGGTTAGACGAATATTTTGAAGAGTTAAGTTATTCATTACGAGGAAACACGAAGCTTAGCTAACTAATGGCATAAACACTCGACCCAATTGATCCACCTTCTCAAATATAGATGAAACATCTAGAGTTTGTTATAACTTCTCTATATTTTCACTAACACGTCCCAAGACAAATGGTTCAGAACATGTGAAACGATCTCATTTGTAATAAAATGATAATCTAATCTAAGAAACTCTGATCTATAAATATTAGATTGTATCCCAAAGAAAAGGGTCTGAACCCTGTCAATTTGTACGCACATTCCCTTGTTCTTGTGATTCCATGTCACCAAGAATTATTAATGTTGGATTGTAGCGTTTATATTATATCAACACCAACAATCCCAAATGTACAAAAGGGAACAAGGTGCCAATTTGCACCGTAGAAGTTCCTTATTTACGAGGTAACAAGTTTCCTCAGTACATTTTCTGTCCAGATACATACATACATGAAAATCATATATCTATATATATAATCGAACATCACTTAATATTAAACTCCAAGATATATTGTCCATTTGTCCAAGGAAAAAAACCAGACATTAACAAGCCGGGTAGAACCGGACAGCAGAGGTTGTTTTGTTTAATTTGTTCGTTCAAATATCATACAGGAACTCTTTGAAGAGTTTCATATGCTCTTCCTGCAAAGAAATGGCGATTGATAAGCTGCCATCATTTTCAGGGCTGGGCAGCATGAAGCTTAGCCCTTCGTAAGCAATCCCTCCCGGCCCCATAAATATGGGCCTCCCCCATCCGAAATCGGCGTCGTGGATCGGCAGTCTAACCCAGCTCGTAATCCCCAAATTTGGGCACCGGAAAGTATGGGCGCCGCGAACCAGAGCTTTCAGGTCCGGCTGCAATTCCAGGTAGTCCAGCGCGGATCGCAGGTAATCGTTGTCCATCCTGCCCAACGCGCCGTGAATCTTGCTGGCCGCGAACCAGACAGGCTTGGATTGGAGGTCGCCGGCGACGGCGATGGGGGTAGCGGTGAAGATGACGTTTCCGAAATAGCCAGCCGGAAGGGAAGGCCGGAGCCTGGAACGGCCGTCGGTGGCTATATACAGCTTAGTTTCTTGATCCTCCGTCAGCCCACGTGCCCGGCACGCGCAACGCCAGACATGGCCGGCGAGCATTTCGTAGGAGCTGTAGGCGACGGTGTTGCCTTCTTCCTTGGACTTGGCTTTCAGGGCACTGATCTGATCTCTGGATAACTTGAATATGGAGACGGCGGTGTCTGACGTGGCATTCTGGGGTTGGGAGGCCTTGAGGGCCGGCGGCGGCTGGTACTCCACGTGCTGGAACTGCGGCTGGGGCGGCTCGCGTGCACGGAGGAGAGTCCGGTCTATGAACGGCGGCACGGTGAGGTCGAGGCCGCGTGCCATGTCGGACCACGTGTTGATGAAGTGGAGGCCGGAAGCTCCGTCGGCGGCGTGGTGTTGCATTCCGACACCCAGGGACACTCCGCCGCATTTGAAATGTGTAACCTGTTGCAATCAAGAGTCAAACAACTATGGAATTCAATTCTAAATCATTTCAATCACCCTAATTAACCATACACATGAAATAAAACAAAAGATATATGCCAAAGACCTTGTCCTCTAGTGCCATTCGGTTTACACTCTCATGGAGGGAAGTAGATTTAAAGTAGGTATGAACATATACTACATTGTAACAAAAAAAAACAGAAGATATATACTATATATTACTCCGTAGTAATTATATGAGAATACATGAGAATTAATCGTGGCACTTGGTCTTGTGTGGCTGTGTGCGCAGATGAGGGTAACTTGTTTTGTTTTTTATACTTGTCACAAGTTGCTACCAGACCAAAGTGTTTCACTAAAATTTTCAATATCCGACATTGTAAATAGATTTTTTTTCTTTTACTGTAAAGTAGGATTGGTCAATTCATGACAATTAATAAATAATTATTCCTGGATTATGTGTA
>CM008333.1:1939017-1957034 GCA_002525835.2 Ipomoea batatas | reverse complement strand
TCCCATAATCAAGAACAAGGCTAATAATCAAGAAATTTCAGGATTCCAACACCAAATAATATCATATAGATTGAGAGTGTAAAAATAGATTTTGATGGACATAGTGGTTACCTTTTGGAGCTCTTCTCAACCAAGCAAAGCCTCAACACACCTCACAAAGCACCACCTCCTTCTTGATCATCTTTTTACCCAAAGATCCCCAAAAGAAGACATAAGAACTTGCATAAAGACTAATAAAACTATATGATGCAATGAATATTCCTAGATAGATACACTTACCCAAACTCCAACAACCCTAAAAGAGCAATCTTGACTTGAATACTTGAAGGAGAAATGAAGATCAATTTTTGAGAGAATGGGGATGAAAATGGCGTGAAGGTGAGGGTAGGGAAGAGAGAGAGTGAAAACCTCTAGGGGAATTTAGTCTTGAATATATATACTACAATACATATATTATATTAGGGTGAAAGACTTAATAAGGAATGAGCTCCATTCTTTATATTATATATACATACAAGAATATAATGTACAAGTTTAATTAATTGGGCTAATGAATTCATCACTAGACAAATAAATATATATAGAATAAGGAAAGCCCATATGATGTCTTAAAGACAATATACATATATATTCATTAAGAAATTGGGCCATTGTAAGAATACTTTTAATCATAAGATTTGTAAGGATCCAAATTGAATAAATCCCTTACAAGAATAAATTCAAGAATTGGGCTCTTGATTAAAATAATTAATTTAGGCTCAAGAAATATATATATATATATATATATATATATATATATATATATATATGCATGTATGAAATTCGAAGAACTAGCCCAATTAAAATAAATATATTGCCCAAGGAATTAATTATCGGTCTTACGGCTTAAACGAATTTATGGGGTGTTACAATGTAATTCGTGGTGAGGTGGATAAGTGGTAAAACGAGGAAAAGTCCCCAAGTGTCGTGTCTCTCAAGGATGACAAATTGGAGCGAATTAGTGTAGACATTTATGAGGGTAATAGATGAGAGTAGCAAGGATTACTGAGGGTCATTTAGATGATATGTTGGGGGTTTTGAGAACAAGGTTAAACTAAACAATGTATAAAGGGAAAAAGGGGTGCATGCCACAGCTAAGCCAAGCGATTGATTGTCATAGGGAGTTTGAAAATGGTTTTGGGATTGAACTAGGGAGTCACGGTATTTGTACCGAGTGGCGTCACACTCAGACTCTCAATCCTCATTCGGTTGAGGCATTTTATCGAACACCTTGCCTACCTCTCCTCCCGGACCTTGTCCTTTCGGACTAAGGGCAGGGATGTAGATGAGTTGGGCTCGTGAGAGACCGCTATCGTGCACACTCTCACTTCCACTTAGTTCACTACCTATTCCGGTCGATATAGAAGCAAAGGATGAACAACATCACCCACACAGACTACAATCCTACTCCACATCTCCATAAACATAGGCAAAATTCAAGCATCAATCAAAGGCCTAACATGGGCACGCACACCCCAAGCTACTCTACTCAAGCATATGGAACATTCAAGAACAACAAAGAAAAATTAAACAAAGCAATAATTTAAAGAAACAATCTTTTTAAGAAAAGAGTATTATACCTAAGGAAACATGTGGTCTACTTCTTCAATCATTTCATCCATCTTCCTCTTCTAATCTAAGAAAAGCTAATCTATTCTAATGGGAATGTGTTTGTTTTTCCTCCCCAAAGGAGAAGGAATGAAAAGAAAATCAGATCTGAAAAATGTTAAAGAATCCTCTTCTAAAATGAGAAAAGGGAGTTTAAATAGCTGTCCAAAAGTCAAAATCTCGCAATTGCCCTAACTGGACCGTCCACGCCATCACCACGCGTGTGGAGAGGTGTGGTTGCGCACTGGAAACATTCCACGCCCATCACCACGCGTGTTGGCCTCGTGGTGTCCTCCTGCTCGGTTGATTCTTTGTTTGTTGTTTCCTTTTTGGTCTAGGACTTTGCTATACCTTGCAGAAATGACTAAAAACCCAACCTTTGAGTTGATTTTTTCAGTTAGGTGCTAATTAGAGACTTTACTCACGAAAGATGATCATAAATGGATTATGAAACTATATAATGTTGTCCAGAAATGACCCGAAACTTGACTGTTTTTGGCGCTTATCAAAGTTTCCACACTTAAACCTTGCTTGTCCTCAAGCAAGCATACTATTTAAATCCTAATCATTTAAGCGCCAGGAAAAATTAAGTGTGAGTGGGTTGATCAAAAGATTTGTGTGTAGGTGTTTTGGGACAAAGCGAGTGAAATTCCCTTCACTTTCTACCAAGACTATTAAGTTTAGGTCAACCAAACGTAAGGAATATGCTGAGGAAGTGAAGGTCTCCAAAGGTAGGTTTCAAAAACAACACTCACACTTTTCAATCATGCAAACAACGGAAATTCGTCTTTCATTTTGTTGGGGCCTAAAAGTCGATCCCACTAGTGGGAACGATGTGCACACCCTAGCCAAATGTCCATTCATACGCCAAAGCCCCTATACTAAAATTAAGTGAGGGTAGGGACATGGACCGCTCGTCGCCATGGCTTGGGCGATCACTCTTTCTTCTCACCCCCTCGGCTATTCTTTCGGGTCACCCGACTTCACATGGATCTCCATGCTTTTTTGAAGACAATGCAATGGGTGCCCAAATCCAAGCGTGGCGGCTCACCTCTTCTCTATTATTTTCATCTTCTAGGATCTCTACGGGACAACCGACTTCAAAAATTTGTTTGGCATAAGATTAAGAGTCCTCCAAGATAGTACTGACAACAACACACTCTCTAACCTTACACCTTAACGACTTAATTGATCACCCATCATATGCATAGCGTCCTTTCCACACTTAAAAGATGACATCGTCCTCGATGTTTCCATGAGGGACGGTGGAAAATGAGCTAGGTCAAAAGAACAATTAACAAAAAGCACCTTTCCACACTTAAAAGTGTTTCCTGGGCTTGGACAATTCTACTAAACATGAATCACCCAAAAGACCATACATTCATCAAACTAGTCAATCAAAGAACAAGAATATCCATTTCAATAATCGGACAAAGCTATGTCTTGGAAAAGGGAAAGAAAGGTATACCTTGCTTAGCATTTCTTTCAAAGTGAATTAAGCACCTTTTCCTTCTTCCCTAATCATAATATCCCACAACAGAATTTATGAACAAAGGATGAGTAGTAAGGGATGTACCTTTTCTGACCACCTGATTCCTTGGTTTTAATCTCTTACTTATTGAGCTTGGGGTGCCTCCCAAGAGCGCCACATTTAACGTCCTTGGCTGGACGAAACGAGGTAACAACAGGACAAACATAATAGCAAGGAATAATAACAGTCGAAATGAAATAATATCCACAAACAGATTCTTAAAGTTCAATCAGAAGTTACTCAATCAGTCAGATTTTTCATGAGGTAAGATTCCAGCTGCTTTCCTTTCATTGCCCTGCACCGGGTCCTCTTCTTGCAAGTTCTTCCCGAAGAAAGTTGATTTGCATACTCATTTCCTCGAGGAGCTCATAGTGTCTAGCCTCTCTCTTTTCCAGAAATGTTTCCTGCTTGAGATGCAGCTCATATTGGAAGCTTTGCATTATCTTCCAGTCCGTGACTTTAGTAAATCGTGAAGGAGCTGCCGGAAGTGAAGATGACTGAGCTGAAGTTGGATCTTTCGTGGACGGGCTGCTAATTCAGTGAAGATGGAATTATTTGGGGACAAGACTGGGGGAGAATAATGTTGATTCGCTGAGGATGCATGAGTGTGCTCAAGAGGTGTGGTGGGCTGTGGAGTTGTCGAGGATGAAGAAGGAGGTGTCGGTTCAATTTCCACATTTGGTAGCTTGAGCTTTTTCTTTTTGGTTTCCTTTGCCTCTTTCTTAACTCGTCATGTTCGGCCGATGTTCAAGGTGGATATATAGATCCTTGAGCGATAGAGGAGTCAAGGCCGCCTTTTTTCACGATTTCCTCGGTCCATTCTATTTTGGCCTGATATCCCAAGGCTATGCACGTTTGCGTGACCAAGGGTCCCCCAAACACTGAATTGGCCTTTGCTTGTTGTTGTGCCTTGAGCCATCCTTTGGACACCATCCCCATATTCACAGGTGTATTTGTATCCATGCTCCAAAGCGCGAATAAATCAGTTCGGCAGACTTTTGCAAAGTTGCATGTGTGCCCTTCCCATGAGTGAGCCAAAATTCGCCTAACCACCCGAATATCATCTCTTTTGATATGTGATTGCAGTACTCTTGCCCTACTCCACTCAATTCCTAGTTTTGCAATTTCCTTCCAATATCTTTTTTGAGTTTCAAAGTCGCCGAAGTCCCAAGGGAGTTGCTTATACCAAGAGCTCTCTTGGTCTTCCTTGCTATAGAACCCAAGCAATACTCCTAAGGTGTTAATAGAAATGTGGTGAGGTTTGTTTAAAAGAGAGAACCGGATTGTAGGATTCCTTAGGTCGCCACTCCTCCCCGTGACCTCAAGAGTAGCCACGAATTCGTAGATTGTAGGTGCATATGTTGGGTGGCGCCATCCAAAGACTCTGCTCCAAAAAGGTTGGTGAATTAGACAGGCTACTGAGTGCCGACACTGAAAAGTATTCAACATCGCTAAGTCGACGAAGTTTCACCCGGTGATTGGGAGATTGAGTAGATATTGAAAGCGTTTGCTCTCTTTCTCGGTCAAGCGTATTCTACGGCAAGAGTTTCCTTCGTCTCCCCCCACACGCGTGTGGGTGGCTTGGACGCTTACTGGAATCAATCCACGCCGCCCCACACGCGTGTGGATGGCGTGGACGTGTCCAGTTGTCCACTTGGAATTTCTTTACCTCTTTTGTTTTAATCAATGGCTTGGATGAATAAATTCTCACTGGAATTCATTTTTGGAATGAAGAATCTATGTGGTTAGTCAAATGAAACTATACAAAAGACAAAGTTTATCAAAAATAAGAAAAACAAGAACAAACAAGTCAAGTTCTAAATCCTACGGATAACATTGGGAATGCTTCCCAAGTGCGCCATGGTTTAACGTCTCCGGCTAGACGTTGTGTGTTCTATCCTTCGAAGCATACTGATTTCGGGACCTTACCAAGCGTCCCATGAACTCTAGCCTCAAGGAATGCCCCAAGGTGTTGGATATCCTTGAATTCTAAACCAAATAAAGGAATTGAAGAACAAGGTGCATACTCGGAAAGTTTTTGGCATCAAACACCCTCCTTGATTCCTCAAAGGTAGTGTGATCTTTCCTTATTTTCTCATTCTCTCTTCCACCCCTAAAGATCTTATCAATTTTAGCATAGGTTTGGCACCATATCTCCTCACTTAAATTTTCAATTTCACATTCAATTACGTTACCCCCCTCAATTCTCTCGATTAGATCAAACGTGAAGGTTCCTTCCTTTTCCACCATCTCTTCCTCACATTCTCTCCTCTCAATTTTCCACTCTATTTGACTATAAGAATCACCATTATCTTTATATGAATAAAACGAAGTAATATCCCCTTCACTTATCAACTCATTTCTTCTCAAATCATAGGATTCATTTTCAAAAAATTTAAAACAATCATATTCGTCTTTAAACAAAGGAGAATCCTTATGATTATCAATCAAAATATCACGATTTACTACAGAATCATCCTCCCAAAAAGTAAAGCAGTCATAGTCAAAAGTAGTAGAAATAACAATGCGAAGGGAGTCATCTTTACAAGGAACACATTTATCATGATCAAGTGAATCAACATTTCCACACTTGTTAATAGAATCATCATTAATAAAGCCTATGGAATCATCCTCCCGGAAATAAAAACAATTAATATCGCAGGCATATAGATCATTATTGCATTTCATAGGGGAGTCATCCACATAAGTGCCAAAAATGTTTTCCATAAGAGCACAAGGATTTTCAAGAATATTAATGCAAGAAGGATTAAGAATGTTACCACATGTTGGCTCTTCATCTTCCCACAGTACTTCGATGTCCTCATCTTCACTCTCCATCTCTACCTCTTTTGGATCTTCCAATTTGAAAATTGGAACTTCTTCTAGCACCGGGGCATAACAGTCTACTTTCTCTTCAACACTCACCTCTTTACTAGCATTGTGTTCATTTTCAACCTCTTGTATAATCCTTAGATGGGCTTCCCGAATTGGGAGATTCTCTTCAAGTGGGTAATCTACCCGTGATGAACATGTCCTCATGAACTCCCCCATCATAGATAGCATTTTAGTTTCAACTTCTTCCAATGGGAGTCTTTCTTCCCAGAGGGTAGCGAGATAATCTTTTAATTCGCTCTTGATTTCGGCTTATAAATTAGATGTGTCCTCCTTGGCCATCCTTGTGAATGCTTCTATTTTGTTTTTAAGAATCTCAACCTCGTCTTTGGCCGGTGGGATATAATCAAAGATTAGTATGGGTAAGATATGGGAAAGTCGGTGGTGTTTAAAAAAAGGGTGTAGTATTGTTTCCTTTATGAGATTGTGATGGAGGTGGATAATGGGTGTTTATGTGGGCATTGAGGAATGAATTTGGCTCGTGAGTATAGCTTGGGTCGATTGTTCTCATCATTTGTACAAGCTTACTCTCTATATTTTGGGATATTTTTTTAGAGCTTAACGAGTTTTCTTCTGGATATGGTGGAATTGGGTGTGTATATGGTGGTGGGTGATGGCTATGTATATAAGATGGATAAGAATTTGGAGGTGGTAAGTAGTGGTGTGGAAGTGGGTAAGGATTTGGAGGTGGGTAATGATAGATTGCTGGAGGGTAAGCATATGTAGGATGGGGGTAATAGGGATATGGTTGGGGTGGAGTGTAGTTCAATGGATTTTCCTCATGGTGTGGGTAACCATGAGCATGCATATAAGCTCTCATTGGCAAGCTTTCAAGTGATTTTCAACAAAAATTTCCTGCACAAAGCTTAGCCAACAGCAAATCTTTGCAACTAATTTGCAAGTGAGCAACAAGATATTCAAGGAAAATAAGCTCACTTCTTCAATCAAGTATCCAAAAATAAGGAATTAACACAAACAAAAAGAAAGTAATTCAAGAACTTTTAAAAATTAACTTCAAAAATGTCAACACAATTCAAAACCGTTTGCCATCCCCGGCAACGACGCCATTTTGAAGGTATGTAATTCGTGGTGAGGTGGATAAGTTGTAAAACAAGGAAAATTCCCCAAGTGTCGTGTCTCTCAAGGATGACAAATTGGAGCGAATTAGTGTAGACATTTATGAGGGTAATAGATGAGAGTAGCAAGGATTACTGAGGGTCATTTAGATGATATGTTGGGGGGTTTTGAGAACAACGTTAAACTAAACAATGTATAAAGAGAAAAAGGGGTGCATGCCACAGCTAAGCCAAGCGATCGATTGTCATAGGGAGATTGAAAATGGTTTTGGGATTGAACTAGGGAGTCACGGTATTTGTACCGAGTGGCGTCACACTCAGACTCTCAATCCTCATTCGGTTGAGGCATTTTATCGAACACCTTGCCTACCTCTCCTCCCAGACCTTGTCCTTTCGGACTAAGGGCAGGGATGTAGATGAGTTGGGCTCGTGAGAGACCGCTATCGTGCATACTCTCACTTCCACTTAGTTCACTACCTATTCCGGCCGAAATAAAAGCAAAGGATGAACAACATCACCCACACAAACTACAATCCTACTCCACATCTCCATAAACATAGGCAAAATTCAAGCATCAATCAAAGGCCTAACATGGGCACGCACACTCCAAGCTACTCTACTCAAGCATATGGAACATTCAAGAACAACAAAGCAAAATTAAACAAAGCAATAATTTAAAGAAAAAATCTTTTTAAGAAAAGAGTATTATACCTAAGGAAACATGTGTAACCCCTCGGTTTTTCCGACAAAGTAAGATTCGAAATTTTTTTAAGCTATGACACTTATGAAATGATCTCTCGGTACTTCAGAAGGATTTTTACAAGTGAGACTAGTTATTAATAAGCTACGATTTACGTACCGGTCACGAACCGTAAAATTTTTAAGGATGTATATACGGTTCGAATTTTCCTAGAAAATGGATTATTAAGTATGATACGATTAAGCCTGAACCTTCTATTTAGTTCAAGTGGAAATTTAAACGGACTGTAAGGCGTAAAATTGTTACGGACCTTGTACCTATATTTCGCGAGATACCGAAAAATTCCAAATTTTAGCGGTTAATGACGGGATTATTTTTAGAATAATTTTGGTATTGAAATTTTCCCGAATTAAGATATAATCCTCCGAACTTTCATCTGATTTAACCCTAAACTGGCAAATAGCTATTTCTCTTCAAGAGCCACCATAGGATTGTTGACAAGTGGCATCCCTTTTGACCACATGGTAATTAAATAATTAATTAAGGGGAAGAGTATGGGATGAGCTAAACCATTCCTACACTCCAAGTCTTCCTCTCTCTCTCTCCCACACCATTTTCGAAATTCATAAGGAAAAAGAAGAAGAAAGAAAAGCTTAGTCTTCCTTTTTGGATCCAAGGACTCCATAGTCATGTTCTTCAACACGAGTGCTTCCATAATAGGTAAGACTTCGGTTTTACTCGGTTAATATGACTAGAATCCTTCCTAGAACTTAAGATTAAGCTAAGGATTCATGAAAATGTGGTTATTATGGTGATTTTGTTTAGGATCTTCGGTGAAAAGTTTGAAGGAAAAGATCATCATCTTTCTACGGTTTAAAATCTTCGTGGGAGGTAAGGAATCCCTTAAGTTGGTTTAGTCACTTGAAGGTGAACAAATGCTAGTAAATTACGTGACTAGGAATTTTATGTGAAAATTATGTGTTAAGTTTGTGGATCTACTAGTTGACTCAAGAAACCACACTTTGGATTTTTGGTAATTTTTGTATACATGTCCTTAGCTAATTTATGCATGTATATGTGGTATTTATGCCCATATAGGCTTATACTTGTGAAAATAGTGAAAAGAAATCAAGATAGATTCTGGCAGTAACTTCCGAGATTTATTGGGAAAATTTGGTAAGGTATTTTGATTCCATTTTTCTCAGATATGTAGTTCAATAAGTGTAGAACCTACCTATAAAATTTCATAATGATCGGAGTAGTATAAGTATGGTTTTTGAATTTTTCTCCAAAACTTGTCCAGAGGGAAAAATAATGCTGGACAGCACACTGGCAAGGGCAAAAATGGAATTTTCTGTGTTTATTCGTGGATCAAAATGACCAAAACTTTTTATGGACATCAAGTACTATAAGTTGGGGTTCTACCATAAAAATTTCAAGTGAAAAAGAGTTCGGGAACTATTTTTACCGGCTCAATCTTTCGGACTGCGCCAGAAATTTTCTGGCAGATTTAGGGTGGACGCGGCCTTGAACGCACGTCCAACGCGCGTCCATCGACGCCCAGAGTTACGGCGTCACGGCCAAAAGGCCGGACGCGGGCACGGACGCACGTCCGTGGGCGCCCAATTTCGGCGCTATTTGCCAAACGTGCGGACGCGGCTCGGACGCACGCATCCGCTGTGTGTCCGCAGCTGCGGCCAGTCGCGAGTCCGCGCGACGCGGACTCATTTTCGACTTGTTTTTTACCAAACTTTTCCCCAATGTTTTTAATCCCGAGTATTATGATGTTTTGAAGGCCTACGGGCAACCGGGTGAATTTTTGAAGACTCAAATATTATCTTTGTACATTATATTTCTTAACTTGGGAAATGTATACGTTATATGCATTGAGATGTATGTGTCAAGTATGAGACTTATGTGATAAATGTGGAGTTGAAAGTGTAGGGTAGTTACACTTGATTTACTTTTGTGAAAGGATGTTAGTGGATCATCCAAGTGTTTTGCAGAAGAAAATGAGGATTTTTGAATTAGGGTAAACGAGAATTAATTCCCGAGTTTTGGAATTGACCCAAGTATGTCCAAAATATTTTCAAGCAAGAAAGGGAAAAGAGTGGAAAAATGTTTTCAAACCCTAATTCTAGTAAAAGTCGTGAAGGACCTTGTTAACCTACGGGATAAAGATGAGCTTAAAGTGCCTATCCCGTATGGTAGTTATGTGTATGATCATTCATACTGTGGGCGAAGTCTATTCGCCGAGTACTATATCACCCGGAAGGAAAAGGACTCCTACGGGGGTGTGCACACTTAAGTATAGTCGCTCTATGTTCGGGTAGGTGTCGTTCTTATGAACCTAGTGAGGCTAGCTAGGAATCATTCCAACGCTCCTATAAGTCCAGGGGATCAGTATTAGACCGGGTGATGACCACTGAACCCGAGTTCAACGATCCAAGTGGTCAAAAGTGGAGAAAGGACTCCAAAGGCCTCACACTTTCTATCTAGGACTAAGTGGAATTTTGAAATACGAATGTAGTTACGCTGTAGCTACGGTAAAGAAAGATGTGATAAGTTTTTAAGTACCCAAAGGTTGTGGGTGATCTCTCTTTTTGAAAAGTGAAAAGTGATGAGGATTTCATTATGAGGGAAAGGTTTTTCTACTAAAGTGATTACAAGCAAGATGTGTGATTTATGTTTTCTACTACTTACTAGTGTGCTTAATTGTTTAACAATATATCATTGGGTATGAAAATGATTACCAAATGACTTTGTCAAGAGGGAAAATGATATGAAACGTTATTGAATTGTGCTCATAATGTACGCAAGTTGCTATTTATAACTGTTGCAGGTAGAATGCAACCGTTGGGTAAAGTTACATTTTCTGGAAATTATGTTTTTCGAAACCTTTGTTTACTTTTGAGTGACAATGGATTTCCTTACTTAGCCGTCGCGCTAACTACACTTCATTGTGTCCTTTATTAGATGCAGTCTAGCGTGGGCCCTTGTGGCCGATGAGCTCTGAATAGGATGGGAGTCGAGGTTGAAGACTACTCTATCCTAGAATAGACACTCTGGAAGGATTAGTTCCATATGTACACTTTTGAATGTTGATGTGGTTGTTTGAGGTTGTAAGTTTAGCCTTAACGTTTGGGTATAGGAGTGATACCTAAGCTTGACGGTAACACCTAGTTTTCTGCTGATAAGATGTAAGCTTCCGCAATGTATTATTAGGTATTTCGTAATAAATCCAAGATGTGAAAATTTGGGTGTTACAACATGTGATCTACTTCTTCAATCATTTCATCCATCTTCCTCTTCTAATCTAAGAAAAGCTAATCTGTTCTAATGGGAATGTGTTTGTTTTTCCTCCCCAAATGGGAAGGAATGAAAAGAAAATCAGATCTGAAAAATGTTGGAGAGTCTTCTTCTAAAATGAGAAAAGGAAGTTTAAATAGCTGTCCAAAAGTCAAAATGCCGCAATTTCCCTAACTGGACCGTCCACGCCATCACCACGCGTGTGGAGAGGTGTGGTTGCGCACTAGAAACAGTCCACGCCCATCACCATGCGTGTTGGCCTCGTGGTGTCCTCCTGCTCGGTTGATTCTTTGTTTGTTGCTTCCTTTTTGGCCTAGGACTTTGCTAGTACCCTGCGGAAATGAATAAAAACATAACCTTTGAGTTGAATTTGTCAGTTAGGTGCGAATTAGAGACTTTAATCACGAAAGATGATCATAAATGGGTGATGAAACTATATAATGTTTTCCAGAAATGACCCAAAACTTGACTATTTTTTGCGCTTATCAAAAGTCAACCTCATTTCTGGTGAGGATCAAGTAGCGCTTCACTAGTTTGCATGATCATCTTTGCCACTAATGACAACCCAACTTGTTTTAAGAATCATCTCAGCCTCTCAAAAGGGTTTCTTTCTCAGGCCAATAACCAATCGCCATTATTAGAGTATGTGAAAACCTTGTGTGCACAAGCGCTAAGTTAAGATTATGCAAAACATGGCTCAAGATGAGATCCCATAAGCTTGCCCTTCGTACTCCCACTAGATCAACCTTTGGAATACATGAAATGATCAACTAGGTCTTTATTTGGCTTATAACGGGGCTAAAAGGGTAAATGGTTAACAAGGAAGGGGTATGGAAGATAAACAAAAATGAGAGAATTTCACACCTAAACAGAAACTAATCTAGAAGAGACTTGACTACAATGTATAAGGAACAAACTACAATAGAAAACAAAACAACTCTCTAGATTTGAGGGGTTAGGGCAAATAGAAAACACAAGACTAAAGTCAAATTATATGATACAACCATGACCAAGGTATGGACATTAGGCAATACAACAATGCAAACAAAGGACAATATGGCTTAACACAAGTTGCGAGAAACTTGTAAGGGGAAACGAGGCATTCCGAGAACTAAACGCGAGCCCTCTCTTTCTCGAAGCGAGAATCATACCACTAGACCAAATACCTACTTGCTCAAAAAGTTTTCTTGAACATAGGAATCATGTTTCTTATAAATCTGAAAAGTTGATGTTTTGTTTGTGCTACACCATACCATTTACTATCTAGAACATTTCTATGCTCAAGAAACCTAATAAATATAAATTTTTTTTTGGGTGACGAGAGAAACCTGTAATCACTATCTGAGAGTGTGCATTAGCCACTAAGTAAATCTTGTGATCGATCATAGCCGGCAAAAGACCACAATCGATAAACTTCGACCGTCTTGTGATCATAGTCGGTAAATGACCATAATGAGGTAAACAAGTCTAGGTTGCCCATAGTTGACCGATTCAAACCAAGCTCGATAGGCCGCCCCTGATTTATGTCGAACTTGTAACTTTGTAGTTACCAAGCGAACAACTTGACCAACTTGAATGTGGTTCCCCCAAATATAAAGAATTCTATTATTATGTTTGGAGCTTGGAGGTGAATATTAATTGATAAATTAATAGGGAAAAAAAAAAATTTTATGAGGGAATAATTTTTTTTGGTTAAAAGAATAAATATTTAATTTAGAATTTATTATTTTTTAATTTTGAAATTTATCATTTAATATTTTGTACATTTTTCTAAATTTTAATGTGATATTATTTTTTAATTTAATATTTAAAAGTTTATTTATTTATTTTGATTTAAAATTTAAATTTAAATTTATAATTATAAATTTGAAATTAAAATTATAGTAAAATGATAGGTTTATAATGTTACTAACCGATGTCGTATCTTTAATAAAAAATAATATGCAACATCAGCTTTTTAGAAAATAGAGGTCATATACTCAATAAATAATATAAAAAAATATAACATACAACCTCCATTTTTTAAAAAAAATCACGATGTTATAAATCTAAATATAATTAAAATTTGAAATAAATCTCTCAAAACACAATATCCTCGCTAAATCCAACCCTGCTATCTCCTAATGTAGTAATACTTGATCTTCCCCTATTCGTGATGTGGCATGAAAAGAGGTAGTTTTCGGGTAAGGTGGTGGTTTCAAAAGAATTAAAACGAAGAATCAAGACTCTCGGAGTGTCGGTCTCGAAGAAGGTAATGCGGAAGATTGCTTAGCTTTAAATCAAGTGAATGCATAATGGAATATATGAGGTTGTTAAGGTGCATAGAGTAAACATTTGTTGGTGGAAAGTTTGATTAATTGAAGTAAACAATAGAAAGATAACAATTGCAATAAGCAAGGGAATGAATCATGCTAAGTTATGATGCCTCTTAGTGTGACTTAAGCATGGGAACATTGATTCAACTATGTTGGCTATTCAAGGGTGTGATCTCACAATCCTTTTCCACAATTAGTGTACTAAGGTTTCTCTAGCTTAGGAATACTTGTTAGATAACCAAAAACTTTAGAGTATCAGACACTTAGGCTTCACACCTTCCTACTAATCTTTATTTAGATTTCCATATGATCTATGATTGCAAAAGCTTTTCCTTAACACTAACCAGTACTGATTATTAGATCAAGGCCTCAATCTTCCAAGAGATTGGCCAAATCAACATAGAATCAAACCAAATCAACAATCAAGGAGCAAGAATAGACTTCCAAAATAGAATGAATCAACTTCCACAATTAGAATTGAAAATCCACACTAGGCAAGCGTAACATCACACAATTCAATCCCCAAAGAAAATTAGCTACTCATATTCATGATATTAAAATCACAAAAACCTAATTCAAAATAGAGAAATATAAATTGCAATTGGAAACGAAATAAAAGCTAGATTAGGATTAGAATTCACCTAGTAGACATGAAATACAATCTTCAAATCATCTTTGTTCTTCAATCCTTCAACAATTGGAATCTATATCTAAAATTGCTCTTTCTCTCTCTAAAATGCTCTCTACTATGAATGCTAATCTAAGAAATGTAAAATCTGAAAAATGATCCAACCTCCTGGAAATTTCTAACTAGATCCTTTAAATAGCCTTCCCAAATTTGCCCTTTTAATTTTCCTTCCCGCACTCCTGTCCACGCGTGGAGCCCTGGCATGGATAAACACTGGAAACGATCCACGCCGGTTCCACGCGTGGGGTGGTCTTTCAGCCCGTCCCATGACCCCTTCTTCGCTCCAAATGCTTGTTACACCCTTATGCTTCACCCAATAGCTCCCGGGACCTGTAAAAAGATTCTAAAACACTAAAGAAGTGGCTTTGCACGAGATCTACGCATTAGAGCATGAAATGCCATAAGTTATTCACAACAGGATGTTAACTATTAATTAACCCCAATTCAGACCCTAATTCCTAGTTATCTTGGGTGCTTATCAAGTTTCCACACTTTAAACCTTGCTTGCATGCTCTCAAGCAAGTCATTTCAATCACAAGTACCTAAGTACATAAAGATAACTAAGATTACTTAATTTGGACATTTGGTCAATCGAAAATGAATGCATGGGCGACCGGAGAGGCGAAAATCCCTCATGCTATCTACAAAGAGTCTTAGCTAGACGTCATACAACTCAAGAAATATTTTTGGGAAGCAAAACCCCTTCAAAGATAGACATTTAAGCAACGGGGACACACTTCTCGCACCATGTTCAAGCATGCAAACCAAATTTAAATTCACCTCCTATTTAACTAGGGCATTCAAGCCGATCCCACTAGTGGGAACGATGTACACTAATTAATCAACCCTTCCAACCGAATGCCAAAGACCAACGGGTACAAATAAATGAGGGTAGGGGCATGGACCACTCATCGCTAATGGCTTGGGGTGGCCCCTATTTTTCTCACTTCCTAGGGTAACATCATCGGACACCCGACTTCACATGGATCTCCATGCTTTTTTGAAGGTCGGTGCAATGGGTATCCGAACCCTAGCGAAGCAGCTCACATCCTCTCTTGGTTTCTCATCTTCTAGGATCACTTCATTTGGGCAACCGACTTCACGTAAAGCTCTACGCTTTTTTGATGATTGGTGCAATGGTTGCCCAATCCAAGAAAGATGGCTTTCCTCAGTTTTTACCTCTAGGAGTGGCCTTTTGAATTTTATACTTTTATTCATACAACCCCTCTTGCCTTTTTCTTAGGATTTAGGGATTTTTCACTCTAATGCTCACCAATAGGCTCACCTTTTGCCCCATGCCCTACCAAGGTTAGTTCAATTCCAGGCTTCGCTTACAATATCTTTCTCAAATTAAGAAGTGCACACTTCCACTTCGAGAGATTCTTGACTAAGGTCCTATTTGAATAAGAGGTGAACATCATGCAAGTAAGCAAGAATGTAAACCTATTTTGTTCTAAACACTCTCATGGGTGCAAAAAGGTAACTTCCCAAAGATATTTCAAGAATAAAAATTTCATTGACATCTAGTCAAAAACTCATCCTAGATGGCACAAAGAATAACTCACTCTCCAAATGGCAAACACACCCATCCATCATGACCACAAGAACAAATTAACGCAATCAAGCAATTAAGCACAAAGTGCATCCTTTCCATACTTTAAACCAAACATCGTCATCGGTGTTGCGTTGAGGACAACGTGGAATAAAGGAGCACGGTTCTAATCAGGCAAACAATACAAACCCCTTTTCCACACTTTAGAATTGGTTATGGGGTGTGGGGTTACAAGAAAATTGATCCTTTGTGAAACATAAAATGGCATGCTCATCATTTGAGTAAAAGAGTTATGCAAAGCTACACATATATTTCCATACTAAGAAATTGAAAACGGGGCATAAAATGTAAAAGAGATAAGAGGCTAATCCAAGTATGCATCCCTTTTTCCACACTTTAGCTTTCAAGAATGAATGACCTCCGTTATCAATGCTACAAACAACAATGGTTAGCACAAAAAAATCAAGGTGCAATATAGGAAATTCAATTTATACTTCTCTCTTTTTCTTTTTTTCTCTCTTTTCTTCCATTTCTTTTTTTTTCTCTCTTTTCTTCCATTTCTTTTTTTCTCTCTTTTCTTCCATTTCTTTTAAATTTTTTTATAAAGTTTGGGGTGCCTAATAAGCGCCAAGAATAGTCGAGTTTAGGGTCAATTATAGGACAATAGTGTGTAGTTTTGTCACCCATTTGTAACCATTTCATGCGTAAAAGACTCTGATGTGATAAAAATTGCTAATTCAACTTTATAGTGTGTTTTGAAGTCATTCCCGCAGGATAGAACAGGATCCGAGGCCGAAAGGAAGCAACAAACGAAGAAGTAACCGGGCAGGATCCAACCACGAGTACCCCACGCGTGGAGGAGGCGTGGATCAATTCCAGTACGCGTCCACGCCCTCATCCACACATGGATGAGACGTTGATGGGCCATTAAGGGCAACTTTTGGGATTTTGACTTTGAATAGGCTATTTAAACCCTTCCCCTACATTTGAGAAGGAGAGCTCTAATTTTCCAGATCTGATTTCATTTGTTTTCTCCCCTTTGGGGGAAATCTCCCATTTTCCTTAGCTTAGATTGATTCTCCAAAGGTAGATCTTGTTTAATTTCATTATCATTTCCTTTCAATCTTTTATTGCTTTCTCTTGTTATTCCTTTTGATGTTTGCTTAGGTTAGATAGGGGATTGGAGGCCACAAAGCTAGTTGTGTGGTTGATTTTTTAAGAAATTTCTTGAAAATTGCAAGCTTGATGAACTTGGATTCAAATACTTGTGTGGTTGGTGTTTGATATGCTTTGTGCTTAACTGTGGCCACATTAGGTAGCAATTCCTGTGAAAGTGAGTGTGTGCGCGCGATAGCGGCCTCTCACGAGTCCAACTCATCCACATCCCCGCCATCAATCCGAAAGGATTAGGCCCGGGAGGAGTGGTAGACAAGGTGTTTGATGAAATGCCCTAACCGACTGAGGATGTGGGAGTCTGAGTGTGACGCCACTCGGTGATGTGCCGTGAACTCCCTAGTCGAGTCCAAATCACGTTGTTTACAATCCTATTAGTAGTGTCGACCATATATGCTAGCTAAGAGTCCCAATCCCTCGTTTCCGTTTTCAGAGTTTACCTTATTTAGTTCTAATGTTCGTTGTTTTTATGACCTTTTCACTCCTTAACCATTCATGTGACTCTTGTCTCTTAACTTCCCAAATGCCAACATGGTATTCAACTCCAATTTGCCTTCCTTGAGACCGACACTCGGGAAATTCTCTTTTCTTCGTTTTACACCTTATATTCCACATACATTCTAACTCACCGCAAAATACCTCTTTAAGTGCTTCCCAAGAGCGATACGTTTAACGTCTTTAGCCCGACTCAAATGCTAGTACGAGAACAAGCAAAAAGCTAAAAACATTAACATAGACTAAGGAAAACAAACTAAAGAAAGTGACGAATGTAAATCCTAAAAAGTTCAAACATTAAAAGCAAGTAATAAAAGTGCATAAGAGTAAAAGCAAGTAAACTAGAAAGCAATAAAAACATAAAAGTAAAGAAATTAAAGGTAGAACCCCACGCATAGGGATCCTAGTGTTCAAATGGGACATCATCTCATCAAATTTCAACATTGTTTTTCTTTCAAACTAATCCTCAGATTTCCTTTCATTGGGTTGGTGGCAGTCCTCAGTTATCTCCAAAGGATGGTGGATGGAAGTGGTTGGCAAGCAGAGCTTGGAGCTCCTCAATCAATCTGGCATTATGCTTGATTGTCAGTCTTATGCGTAGGATTTCTTCATCCTTCCTATCGTGTCGAGCATACAAGG
>CM008333.1:1901336-1920244 GCA_002525835.2 Ipomoea batatas | reverse complement strand
ATAAGAGCATGCTTATAAATTGATTAATTACTAAAATTAGGGTTCATGATATTTGGGGATTTTTTATAAGGTTTAATTTATTATCATTGCCGTAAGATTTGGTTTGTGATCGTTGATGATTTGGAATCAATAAAATCAAAATCGCATGCTTATGTTTCGTTGGTTATGAATTTATACATACGTACTGTACATTAATGTTGGAATCAAACATTGCTATGTTGAAGTGCATATACTTTGTCCGTACTGTATGTTAATGTTGGAATCCATGATCCATGTATGTACGTACTGTTTGTATATATAAATTGACTTGAATGTTTTGTGAAATCAAATTCAATTAACAAACCATATATGTCATGCGTGTACATACATACTGTTTATATATGCATAATATATATGTATATTATACTTGTGGAATTAATAACATATATGTTATAAATGTACGTACTATTATATATATTGATTCAAGCCATGTACCTGCTGTTATGTACGTATTATTTTGTATTCAATGAATATATAACTTGTTGTTGCATGATATATATAGTATATGGTATGTCACTATTAATCATGTATTATATGTTATAAGAGAATGACATATAAATTAAGATTTGTTTAATCATGTATTATATGTTTTAAGAGAACAACATATAAATTAAGGCTTGATCACATATAAGTTGATTTGGTTGGTTTATGGAATAGAATATTACGTGTGTGTACTCCTATTGCTGGATTATTTGTATGAATATTGGAATCAACTACTGCAATGGAATCAAACTTGGAGTCATGAAAAAAAAAAAAGAAGCCAGTGGCAGACTCGTATTCCCACCACCGTGTGGAAGAAACGCATACTCACTAGGCAATGGAAGACATATACCCACCACCGAGTGGAAGACATATACCCACCACCGAGTGGAAGACATATACCCATTAGCCAGTGGCAGACTTGTATTCCCACAATCATGTGGAAGAAACGCATACTCACTAGGCAATGAAAGACATATACCCACCACCGAGTGGAAGATATATACCTATTGGCCAGTGGCAGACTCGTATTCCCACCACCGTGTGTAGAAACGCATACTCACTAGGCAATGAAAGACTTGTACCCACCACCGAGTGGAAGACATATACCCATTAGCCAGTGGCAGACTCGTATTCCCACCACTGTGTGGAAGAAACGCATACTCACTAGGCAATGAAAAAAAAAATTTCTATTTACAGATTAATCGAAACAAAAAAACACAATTATACTTTCCCGAGACTTTGTATTCACAAAATCCCAAGAAAGTGGAGGACTGGATGATAGATAATATACTAGGCCTGGCTACATGGACCGGCCCAAGAGAGCAAGTATACTTTCTAGAGACTTCGTATCCACAAAGTTTCAAGAAAGTGGGGGACTAGATGATGGATAATACACTAAGCCTGGACTACATGGACCGGCCTAAGAAAGCAATTAGATCAAGAAAGTCCAAGAAGGACCCTCAACACAAAGCTACAGAAGAGTTTGATAAGGATTGGACTTTGCACTTATAATATTAGCAAGATTAGGGCTTATTAGTTATAATGTAACAGGGACTCCCAATATGAGGCGGTCCAGGATTCTTATTCCTTGTAGGGCTCTAAGCCCAAAATATGTATAAATAGACCCTCCACACATGGAGAGAGGGGGGAAGCAATTCTGACTAATACAATACCTATTTCTCTCCATATATTTTTCCTACATATGTCCTATATTCTCGTTATTCTAACAGGTAGTGTTGGCCTGCCTTTGACTACCCAAAAGTCATAAAACCAACAACAATAATTTTGTTTTAATTCAGTTACTACTGCTAAGGGGCCATCTCACACCGTGTTTAAAAGATTTGAGTTTAGTTATTAATCATATATTAAAAAATAAAAAAACAATCATATTATCACTCATTAAGAAAATGACATTTCTATATTTTACATATTTTATTTTCCTTTTTAATTAATACCAAATTACTTTTCAGTTTTAAAAATTGAATATCACTGTCACAGTATCACCTACTTCACTTATACTCAATAATATTTTTACTAAGAGGTAATTGTACTTTATATTAAGTAGTACTCCTTTTACTCAATAATATTTGTTCTTTTTTTAGTCTTGCTGATGTAGTATCTGCTCATAAATGTTTTAATTTCTTAACATCATACAGTTAAATTACCAGGGAAGAAATAATGTTATTTTATTTAAGGTCGATTGGTGGGATGTTTATCATAAAATTGGATTCAAAGTTGACAAATTTAGGTTTCCTATGGTCAATATTACACGGAAGTTGCGAATTGATGAACCATATGTTTTAGGTTCTCAAGCTGAGCAAGTTTACTATCTAAGTGATATTAAGAAGCGTAATTGGCAAGTTGTTGTCAAGACAAAGCCTTGTGATTTCTATGATCTCCTTGATGATGTTGTAGGAGATGAACCATGTCAAGAAAATGAAAATTTTGATTTTACCATTCAAGGTTCTAAGTTGGAGGACAATAATAATGTTATACAGTATTTAATAGGCCTGATTTGAATGCTACAATTGTTGAAGTAAGCTCATCAAATATTAATACCATGAGTGTCGAAGAGATGAAATTGATAGTAATGGAGATGCTTTTATTAATGATGATGATGAGATTCCAACAACTGAAGATGAGGAAGGTGGTGATGATAATGATGATGATTGAGTATTATATGATTTTTTATCTTTTGAATTCTTTACTTTTCATATTTTGAATTTGAATGGTTAATTTCAATAAATCTTTTTGAAATATATTGTTCGTACTAAATATATACTTTTTTTTATTTCCAAAAAATATTTATATAACAAATTAGTAAAATAAGTGATAGTGAAATTTATCTGTCACATGAGACCGTTTAAAAATGACTGATTATAAAATGTATTTTCACAGTTACATTTTTCTTGAGAGGCACTAAGTAGTTGAATTTTAAGTGACCATAATATTTAATAATTAGTTCACACTAAATTATTTGACACCAACTTGAATACAATTTTAGTGACAAACATTGATTACAACATAACTTCACACAATGTTCATCTATTTAATTATAGTGATAAAGTAATTGTAACAACTAATTACTCATCACAATTATCATAAATTAGTGAAAAACGTGAAATAAAAACAACCACAATTTAGTAATTTTTGTTACGAAATTATAGAGCGTCACAAATATTTGTAACAATTTCATCACAAAATTAAAAATGACAATATTAGTGACAAGAGTATTTTTTTTCTCACAATCGTTTATATTTCTAATGGTACTACCCAATTGTATTTTTATTGACAAAAAAAGTTGCCACAAATATTATAAACAAGAGTAACCAACAACTATTTGTTACAAAAAGTACACAAATTTGTGTCCACATTATATTTTGTCACCATTACATTCGTTCTCGCCATAATTATAATGTCGCCAAAATGCACATACATTTAGTGACAAAAAACAGAGACAACGTATGTTACGACACTATTATTCTAGTATTATTGACAACTTATTCATAACGAAAATATTTACTTGTCACAATTATCATATTATCCATGACGAAAATACTTACTTGTGCACAGATTTCCATATCCATCATATTGGTTGGCCTCAAAAGATTGAGAACCATAATATCCTCTTTGGAATGCATACCCATCCATGGTAAGTTCTTGATTGAGTGGTGAAAACTCTTCATGTTTCAATTAAGAGTAAATGCACAAAGTAAAGATCCTTCAACCAAAACTCAATCAAGGTAAGATAATTAACTCTTTCAACAATAAAAACAAACAAAAAAAAAAAGAAAAAAAAAAGACTTAGTCTCCTAAGATTTCCTAAACTCTAATGCTACCAAAATAAGCAATCACATAGAACCACCAAATTTTCAATCCTCGGCAACGGCGCCAATTTTTGATGTGTAGCAAAAATGAGTGATGGTGAGTGTACGGATGTGAAATGTCGTTCCGTTGAGGATTGGTGGTTGTGGCACGCAATATGCAATCACAAAACTAGGCACTAGCACAAGGAAATCAACAAGAAACTAAGCAAACGACAACAAGGTAGAACAAACACATATAAACAATAGATAAATAAAAAAAATAAAGAAATAGGACTCAAGTTAGGGGTATTACTCTATTGATGCTTTAACCCTTAAGGTTGGGGGAAGAACATTTTACCTAGGGTCATGAGGCAAGCACAAATAAATCCAAGTCAAAACAAGGATTAGAACAAGGATTGCCACACTTCCGTGGTGTATCAACCTAAGTTCTTGAAGAACAAAAGCTATTTAAGCACTAATCTACCCCTATTTCCGTAGAAGGGAAATTGGGTTTGAGATTGCGAAGGCTCAAGTCTTCTATCCAATTCCCATTGAGATGAAAGACTTTCCAAACACAAACAACAATTGCTACGTATCGACTATTGCAAGATAGATTAAAAACCCAACTCAAACTCAAGAACCCTAGGTTGGGGTTCTTCCTCTTTTTCATAATAATCACAACCTAAGCATCAAAATAGATAATACAACCATAACACAAGCCCATAAACTAACTACTCATGATTAAATAGCATAAATAACACAAAAACACAAGTAATAAACATAAATCTTGCAAAAGAAAAGAGATAAGGGAAAGAAAGCTTCTCTATTGAAATGGGTGGTAGAATCTTGAAATCCAAGCTTCAAATCCAAGATTACAAGCTCCAAAAGTGTTAAAGAACATAGATCTAAGTCTAATCTAACCTAAAAATATGAAACGAAGTGAATGAGAATGTCTAGGATTTAACCGTGAGTCAAAATCGAGTTCAAAATGCTCAAAATGAGCTTAAATAATAGCAGAGCAGGTGCCACATGGCCACGTACACAGTAATGTAAGTGGTCGTGTACCAAGTCTCTAGAAAATACACTTTTCATTGTAAATCAGCAAAAAGCACACGGCCGTGTGCTTGGCCGTGTATTTTGACCTTTAAATCGTCATCATCTGGATTTATGATCTTCACGAACGTTGTAGCCCTTCGAGTTTTCTTTCTAGTGGCGCAAAAATAACTTCATTTGGACATTCATAGACTGTGATATGGTCAAAATAGCAAATAGTCACAAATTTGGACGACTTTGACCCATTTGGCTTCCTTTTTAAACTTTAATGTCTTCATGAGAGTTGTAGCCCTTTGAGTCTTCGTTCCAATGGCACACTAATCACTCAATTTGGATATTTATGGGTCGAAATATCGTCCAATCACTAAGACATCACTGTGCAGGAATTTCAACACTTTGACTTTTTGCTTCTCTTTTGTTTTAGTTTTCCCAAATGACCAATACCATTAAAACTACAACTCTTAGGCTCCCTTGGAAATGTTGCACCTATCTGACTATCTCCATAGCTTCTCCTTGACTCCCATTGACTCCAAATGCATCCAAAATGCATGAAAATCAACGTCTTTGCTTCCAATGCTTTCCAACTCATACTCCTTGCAAAATAACACAGATAAGCACTAATTCTTATGAAAATTGGAATGCTCTATAAACAAAATGACTTAGTGAAAGGGAGGAAAATATAGACAAATAAGCACTTATCAACTCCTCCACACTTAAACATTTGCTTGTCCTCAAGCAAAGACTAGAAATATATCACCAATCAAGCAATGAAATTGATCACACTCCCACTTTGCATAACCTATCAAACCACAATCTAACTGGCTACAACAAAACTTGTTTCAAGAATCACCTTAGCTTGGCTCACAAGTTTCATTCTCAAGCAAATAACCAAGCACCAAAATCATTAAAGTGTGTACGTGAAGATCTAGTGTGCACAAATACTAAGTTGAGATTATGCAAAACTTGGCTTTTAATGAGATCACATAGGCTTGCCCTTCTTACTCCCACTAGCTCAATTCTAAGAATGCATGCTAAGATCAAATAGGTCTTTATTTGGCTTGTAATGGGGCTAAGGGTGAATGGCTAACAAAAAAGGGGTATGGAAAATAAACAAAAGAGAGAATTTTACACTTCTTCACAATTTGGGCTAGAAGAAATATGACAATTATGAATAAAGGAGCAATTTTACAATTTAGAACAAGCAACACTTTACGGGTTGAGCATATATTTCGGAACAAACTTCAAACTTTTATTCGTCTTTCTTTTCTTTTCATTTTTCTGTTTTCATCATCTTTTTTTTTCGACACTTTTTCTCATTTTTCTCAATGTCATCTTTTTCATTTTCTTGACTTTTCAAATCAACCAACAAACTTATTCTCAAGACCCCCACACTTAGACAAAAATATCAAGAAGGTTGCTAACAAAACAAGCTCCAATAAAGATCTCTTCCATGAAAAAGAATAAATGCTCTATTCTCTCAAGGGTTGAGGGAAACATTTTGGTTAAGGTTAAGGGTTAAATGACAAGGGTTAACACAAGAAAATCAAACACAATGAAGGGTTTAAGTGCTTAGCACTTATTAAACAAATAAAAGGCTCAACAGGGACCACTAGGGGTAAACATATGTTAAAAGGGTAGGCGAGAAGGCTAGGGATAAACAAAAATGGCCTAAATCATTTCAAATCATGCGAATCTTAGACTTCACTTGGAGAGTATTGCCAAGGACCTTGTGGTCCAGTGGCATCAAACCCTTCCCTTTATACGGGAGGTGGTGGGTTCGAGCCTCAGTGGAGGCAATATTGACTCTTGTGCTTCAATAGGTTAAGAAAGTAGTTATGAACAGATACTGCATTGTAATAGAGTCAGTAGTATTCAAAAAAAAAAAGCAATGCACAACACACTAGATCAAGAATTGATTCAATTATTAAGTGGTTAATAAGGCTATTGGCAAAAGAATAGATCAATCATATAACCCCTTGGCTCATCAATCACAAGTTGAATTGCAACAAGTTCCACCAAAACAAACCACCAACCAACAAAGAGGGAGTGATCTCAACTTCAAGCAAGGAAAGACAATTTACCAAACATTATGCACAATGATTCAACTAAGCAAACTTTCGAAATTTTTAAAAAATTAGCCAATTTTTGTCCTCCTCCACACTTAGAAATTACATCGTCCTTGATGTGAAAGAAAATAAAGCACAAGGGGGAAGGGTAGCACAATAAGCACAATGAGCACAATCTCTACTATCTAAACCAAGTAAAGCACTATTCACAATTAAAGAGAGTAGAGAAGGTAGATGAGACTCCCCTAATGAATCCCTTATGCCAAAGAATCATCACGAAGCCTTCATGGAATTGAGCATGCTCCTTAGTGTCATTCCTAGAGTCAAGAGAATATATACATGAAAGCACAAGTGAAAGCATGATATATCAAAAATAAAAGTATTAAGAAAAATAAAGAAGAAAATAAAATGCAATAAAATGAAGGTTAACATGGGGTGCCTCCCATAAAGCGCTAAGTTTAACGTAGCTAGCTCGACCTCTCAAATCAACTATCATTGGATTGGAGAAAGAACATTCCATTCTTCCTAACAAATTTCTCTTCAAGATAGCGCCTCAAATGGTGGCCATCAACAAATTCCTTTATGC
This sequence comes from Ipomoea batatas, assembly GCA_002525835.2. Lineage (NCBI taxonomy): Eukaryota > Viridiplantae > Streptophyta > Magnoliopsida > Solanales > Convolvulaceae > Ipomoea > Ipomoea batatas. The sequence continues at coordinate 1,912,712 of CM008333.1, read as the reverse complement.
ACAAGTCCACTACTTTAAAGCTCAAGCAATGTTCCTCCGTGAACTCAAAATTCAAGCATACTCTTTCATCAAATCCATTCTTAATCCAAAGATCAAATGAGGTCTTCTTCCTAAACCTCGGATCTCGATAATACTCGTCAGCTTGATTATTCTCTTGAGTTCAACACATTTCCTCTTCGTGAGGCTTCCCATCTTGAATAAACAAAAAGAACCTTGGGTCTTTGTCATTCACGAATAAAAATTGGGAGTCCTTAGATATGAATATTGGCCAATGTGGGCCAATATTTTCAAAACCATTAACTCTTCCCAGTTTCCAAACTCTTATAAAATTCTCAACAAACTCCATTGATGGGATTTCCTTATTCAAGCCTTTTGTTATACTAACTTCATTTTCCTTAAACACTTTTTCTTCCAATGGACAACTTTCATGATCCTCGCCACCATTTTCCATATTCTCTTCTTTTTCTTCCTCAATACTCTCATCTTTTGTTTCTTCCTCAACACCATCCTTTTCTTGCACTTCTTCAATTGGACCATCTTTTAGTTTCCCGATATCACCATTACCTTGCAATTCTACACTTTCTTTCAAATTCAAAGTTTCCATTTCAATTTCCCCATCCACTTTCTCATCATCATCATCTCTATCCTCACTCTCCTCTTCATCACCACCTTCACTTGGCGTGAACAACTCATGTATAACCTCTTCATAAGGAAATGAACTTTGAATGGGTTCTTGAGTTGTCAAGTCATTTTCTTGTGCTTTAAGATCATCCAATTGAACTTGTAACATGTTCTTTGAATAATTATGTTATTCATCATGAACCTCATCTCCTCATCAATAGGTTGGCTTGTTTGTGAAGGTTCTTGATAGAATGCCTCTTGAGGTTCCCACTGATTATTGTCATATTCTTCTTCCCTTGGTCTCATGGCCAAGATAGCCCTCATCCTCAATATCATCATTGGGTACAATAGTGACTCGCCAACGTCTAGCCAATGCCAATGTCTCCTCATTTAATTCATACCTCCCAACACTTGGTGAATGGGTGTGATAATCATATGGAGGTTGAGTGTCTTGAGGGTACGATGTGTAATGAATAGGTGAGGGGTATGGATTTGGAAAGTAATCTTGTGGTGGGTGATAAGCTCCCAAGACACCTATATATTTGAGTATAAATAGGGGTGTTTTATAGCATTTTCAGCATTCTTATGTGATAATTTTATGAGATTTTGTGCTTTAAATTCATTAACCACACACAAAGCTACCTTTGGTACAAATTGAGACATTTCAGAGGTTCAGGGAGCTGTTAGGAACAAGGAACGAGCAAAACGAGCAAACCAAGCAGGACAGGATCGGAGCCCCGAAGGACCCGAAAAGGTGCATTCACGCGTGAAGGTTACGTGGCAACTTTCCAATAGCTGTCCACGCCAGCCTTCACGCGTGAAGGTGGCGTGGACGGGACACTACGAGGAAATATTTTTAGGGCGAAATTTCAGAGACTATTTAAGGAAACTTGATAAGATTTGAGAGGAGGTCCGAATTTCCCAAGTTCCATTTCCATCTTCCTCTTCATTTCTTAGTTTTTAGGATAGTTTAGACTTGCAATTTATCCTTTTAAATGAAGATTTGAAGCTTGGATTGAAGAACCCATTTCATTTACTAGGTGATTTCTATTTCAATCTTATCTATTTTTCTTATCTTGTTCTTAGATTGAATTAGCTATTGATCTTGAATTCTTGATTATGTGTGGCTAGTTTAATCTAGGTTTTGGATTGTGTGAAGCTATGTTGCTAGTGTGATGATCCTATTTCTTATTGTGGATTCAATTGCTTTGTTTGTTGGAAAATTCTATTCTTGTCTATTGATTGTTGTTTTGATGAGATCTTATATGGATTTGGCCAATGTATTGAGAGATTGAGTTTTTGACTCTATCATGGTTTTGATTTGAGTTGAGATTGAAGCTTTGTGGCAATCATAGATCATATGGAATTCATATTAGGAATAGTAGAAAAGTGTGTAGCTAAGGTGTTTGATAAAATGTCTCTTAGGGCTTTTGGTTGCTAAAAGACACTCCTAAGCCTAAGATGCCCTAGTACACAGAGGTGGAAAATGACTAAGAAGACACACTCTTGAATAGCCAACATCATTGCACCATTTACCCACTACTTGAGACACACTAGGATGCAACATAGATGAACACGATCCAATCCCTTATTTTCTTATATTTATTTTCTTATATCTTATATCTTTTACTTTACATTTTTAAACCTCACAATTGTTATACACCGCATTCACCTCCCATACTCGTTGCATCACATGAATCGATTCATTGAAAGCATTCGCATTTGATACACCTCCACATCTCTCATTCGAGACCGACACTCGGGGAGTTATAGACTCTTCGTTTTATCATGACACATACATCCACATACCTAGACACCTCACCCATATGCAAGTATCTTGTTGTCAGTGTACTAAAGGTGCACCATTTAAACCATTAGGTGCACGATTTGTGTTCTTAAGATGTTTTGTTTGTGTGCTTAAGGTGCGTGGTTTGTGTACTGAAGATGTACCATTTTAATGCTTAAGGTGCGTAACCGCACAACGGCACGGGAAATTATACCCGCACCTGAACCCTTCCCTATATACATATACATATACATACATATATATATGTATGTATGTATGTATGTATGTATGTATGTATATATGTGTGTGTGCGCGCGCGCGCATACATGCATGTATGCTGTGTATGTATGTATAGGATAATGATAAAATTAGAACAAGAAAAATTAGAACAAGATCCTCCTGCAAAAAAATAAGTCATGTGTAAATATTAATTTTTGTATTACAATAAAAAAAATATTCTTAAAGACTCAGAAATAGCTAATTACAAAGAAGTCTAAGAAAAACACTAAATGCATGCAGTGTTGCACTTAAAAACCTAGCAATACAAGAAATATACTAAATTCTCATATTAAGATTATATTCACAACAAAACTACTCAGCTAGCCTTTTAAAAATGAAAGCTTGATCTTGTTTAATGTTGCCACAACATCTTTCATGGTTGGTCGTTCCTCAGGAGATTCTCCAGCACAACGCAAAGCCAATTTCATCAGTGATGATGCACATTGCAACCCCTCATTCAAATGTTTGTCGTCATTGTTGCCGCTAAATAGACTTGCATCTATTACTTGGAATGGATGATAAGGCAACGCATCCCTTACCCAACTTGTTAGGCTCATGCCTTCACTGAACATCTCATCTGTGGGCTTTCTTCTTGAAAACATTTCCATCATCATAATCCCAAAACTATAAACATCACACGATGTCGATACTTGTCCATGCGTTCCATACTCTACAAACAAATTCATGATCATCATCATAGTGTAGCTAAGGAGATTAATTGGTTTGGATTAATAATTGATAGGGATAAATCCTGGTCTACGGGACCGGTCTCCCGGACGGTACGTACGGGAGAAGATTGATCGCTTGTAAGGTTGCCTTCCCGGTCTGTTCGCCCAGGTGGACCCGAGCCCGGTCCACAGTCAGGGCTTTCGCAGGGTTTCGAACCTGAGACCTCGCGCCCGCACACATAGTTCGCAAGCACGCTGGAGCAGTAGAGGGACCGGTGCATGTCCGCCACGCGTCCTACATGCCGGAAGACCGGAAGCGTCGTCGAGCAGCACTATAAAAGGAGCATTTAATGCGGGCAGAGGGACTTTTGGCTATTTCCTCTAAGATAGTAGCTAAAGAGACCGGGAGCCTCTGACCCACTGTAACGTAGCTCGGTCTCCCTTAGGGTATTATACCTTGTACCCGACTTGACTAAAATACAGTATTCTTTCCGTATATTGCTGTATCAATAATAATGAAGTTATATCTAATAATCTAAAAACATAATAAGTCTCAATCCAGGTTATACCCCTGGTTTATGTCCGTTTTTTCCGTTAATTTTTGTTGTACCTTATGCTATAAAAATTGTACTACATAATTTTTTGGACAGAAATATCCCTACCGTTATAACTTCTGTTATCTTTCCACATTATAATTACCATGCACATGCATACACAATATTTTTTCTTATATTCTTTAATGGTAAGTTTGAATTCATTTATATTTTAACTAAATATTACAATAGTTATATTTAATAATTTATCATTTCTATAATTCTTACTTCAATAATATATATATATATACACACACACTATTATTTAAAAATATTAATATTATAAATGAGCAACAACATAATGCATTTGCAGTTGAATTGATACAAGATTTTTGGATATCAATCTGTGGAAGTTTTGAATTGAGATAGTTGAAATCAAGTATTATGTATATCCATATATAAATATGAATTTATAAGGGATATATATCTAATTAGAAGATGACTATATTTTTTCTCAAAAAAAGAAAAAGAAAAAAAAAAGACTATACTTAAACAAATTTTATTCATTTTCAAAGACAAAAATATTGTAATACAACGTTGAGTACCCTTAAAATTACAGTGAAATATATTCATCACAATGAATTTGAATTTCTTGTATTAATTTCAAATACATACACAACAAAAATTTTACTCGAATATCTATGAAACTTCGACAACTAAAAAAAAATGCATTATATCTATTTCAAAATAATTTACTAATTGGGTTTAAATATTGGGCACAAGTCTTCGCGCAAAGCGCGTAGAAAAAAACTAGTAAAAACTAATAACTGTGAATGAAGGTTATGGCCTGTTTGGTAAATAATCGGCCTATCAGCCAATTTGGCTTATTTGACCACTATTAGTTATTTGATTAATAAGCTTTTTGCTACTCCAAAATATTAAAATTCAAAAGGCTGCCAAATTAAAGCAGCCTTTTCAATTAGCTTTTTGAGAAAAGAAATTATACCAAACAGTTATCAACTAACAGCTAATCTATCAAACAACTTTTTACAATCAGCTAATATTATTAACTAATTATACCTTCTAACCCAAACAGCTAACACAATCAACTAACAGCCATTTACCAAACAGGGACTATATCCTTTATTTATGTCTGTTTTTCAGTTACGATTTTTTTTTATACATTATGCTATAAGGGTTGTACTATATAATATTTTGGACACATATATTTTCTTATCTTCTTCAATAATAATAATATATACATGTTGGAGTTATATGTTAGTTATTTCTTAAAATATAAATAACAAATTTATAAAAAATGCTTTACATTATTATTATTATTATTATTATTATTATTATTATTATTATTATTATTATTTACAATAAGATAAATATCTAAAATTTAAATAAATTTAAGATTTTAATAGAAAGTACTAATATTGGGCACATATTTTTGCTCATCCCACATAAAAAATACTGTTAGTAATAATATAAGTCATTGCTTTAAAAATGACCAAACAAAGTCGGAGGAAAGAGCTGAGGGATTAGGAACAAGAAGTAATTGTTTGATAAACGGTCCATTATGTATAATTACCTGGTGCCATGTAACCCAAAGTCGCTAGTGTTTTTGTGTGCACAAAAGTGTCATCTTCACCTGCCAACAGTTTCGTTATGCTAAAGTCACTAACATGGGCCACCATTTCTTCATTCAAGAGAACATTACTAGGCTTTATATCACAATGAATCACCGGAGTAAAATAACCATAATGGAGATATTCCAGTGCCGAAGCTACATCGATCATTATATTTAGCCTTTGCAAAATATTTAAGAAATTGGTTTCAGAGTACAACCACTGCTCAAGATTTCCATTGGGCATGTACTCGATGACTAAGGCTTTAAAGTTATCTCCAAAAAAACCAGTAATGATCTTAGTGAGGTTTCGATGACGCAAATTTTTCAATACTTCACACTCAACTTCAAGACTTCTTTGTGCATGTTCTGATTGATTGAACACCTTGATGGCAACAACCATCCCAGAATGTAGAATCCCTTTGTAAACAGAGCCAAAGCTTCCAGAACCTAGAAGATTGCTTTGGCTAAAACTTGCAGTTGCTTGCACAAGTTCATAATATGAAATTCTTTTTGGCTCCCGTAGGAACAACTGATCTGTTTCACTTGGAGAAATGTTCTTCTTTCTATATCTTCTCACCAACAAGAATGCAATAACGATGAAGAACAATAAACTCAGGGCTCCTAACAACACAAATACAATGATCAACACTTTTTTCTTTCTTGAGTGTGGATGATGTGATGGGCATGTCGGGACACCAAACCTAGGACTTCCACAGAGTGCTTCATTAAACATGAAAGACTGCCTGGTTAAGTTCTGAAAACAACTGCCAGAAGGAATTTCGCCGCTCAAGTTGTTGAACGACAGGTTGAGGTATTTGAGGCTTTTAAGGTTTTCCAAAGACTTTGGGATTACACCAGTTAGTGTGTTATGGGATATGTCCAGGAATTCCAAGGCAATAGTTGGTTCTTTGAATTCTGGAATGGGTCCTTGCAGTTTGTTATTGGCAAGAAGAAGAATCTCCAAATTTTGCATTTCTGTGACTGCGGGCGGTATGTTCCCAGAGAACTGATTATTTGATAGATCCAAATGTATAACATCCTCAAACTTGACAACGTCAACCGACAACGATCCATTTAAGGAATTTGCCGACATATCAACTGTTAACAAGCCTTTGAGGTCCCAAAAGCTTTGTGGTATCCCAAAACTGAACCTATTATGATCTATGTAAAGCTCTCGCAAGAAAGAGAGATTACTGAAGCATTCAGGTATCCCATCTGACATTTGGTTGAAGCTCAAAGACAACAATCCTAGGTTTCGTAGCCTGCAAAGGCTGGTTGGAAGGGGGCCTCTCAGTTTGTTGTTGCCCAGTTCCAATTTCTGAAGCTGTTGCAGCCTATCCAAGGTTGTCGGAATGAACCCAAACAAGTCATTGAAAGATAGAGTCAACTCAATCAAGTTTCTCAAGTTCGCAATCTGAGTTGGTATGTTTCCCTTCAACCCGCAGCCAGCGGCAACAAAGATCTCAAGAGCAGATGAAAGATTCCCGACAGAAGTGGATAGAGCGCCGCCAAGAGGATTGAAAGTGATCCTTAATTCCCTCAAATATCGAAACTTTGTCAGGAAATCTATGATGCTGGGCTCTTCCACGGATGGCTCATAATGAAGGGTGTTATTTTGCATGGACAGAAGCTGTAGATACCTTAGATTTCCCAAAGATCTAGGAATGGAGCCACTAAAATTGTTGTAACTGAGTTCTATGTGAATTAGTTTGGAAGAATTTGAGATAGATTCTGGTATCACTCCATCCATGTTGATTTCACCAAGGTATAATTTTTTCAAATTAGGTAAGTTAGAACCCGTGCTTGGTGGAAGACTTCCGGTAAGCCCATAATTGAATGTAAGGTCCAAGCGTGTTAGCGCTGAGATATTGAAGATTTCATATGGTATTGTACCTGCCAGATGTATTTTTGTATATATTGGTTAGTTATTGTGGTCTAAGGTATATACGTATTCGAGATAATTTTTACTCAAATTTACATAATTGTATGATTGATTTCATGACAGGATCACACGATAGTATATTGTTTTTACTTAATTAGATACTTTAAAAAGCGTGATGCCAGAGACCCCTCTTATATTTATCTCATAGGATCGAATTCTTATAATACACTGATATGTGAGACTGGTTGGATCTAATAAAAATCGATCTCTCATAACAAAATTGCGGATACAATCAATATTTTAGGCTTGAAGGTATGGAGGCCCGAAAGGAAGGGATGATGAGGTATTGGGCTTGGAAGGAGGGGGTAGATAAGCCGACAAGATGGGATGTGAAGGTGAAGTAAAAAATTTTTAAAAGGCGCAATCTCCTGACTTGTTGGATACTTAAACATTCAACACCCATCCAAGCCACTTCACATCTTGTGTACTAAAGGGCAATAGACTATACATATTCAGATGAAGGGAGATGTGGCAAGTAGTAGAGGGTGAAGATGGGTTACGTGTATGGCCAAGGTGAAGAGCTAGTGAAGACCATACACTTGTCAACGAACGTGGGGACTATAGACCGTATAAAAGGGATCTCATTTCTCCCCTTTAGACATCATCATTGGGTTCACCGCATCCTAGTTAGCTTAGTGGTGTCTAGTCGAATCCATAGTTTGGACAGAAGGTGCTAGAGCAAACAATAACACCCAAATGATGAGCTCGTAAGCTGGGTAGCCAACTCGATGAGGTAAGAAAAACATTTTCTACCAATTACATTTTCTATGTTGGGCCTGCAGAGTAGGGTAGGCAGCTCAAGAGAAGAAAACATAGGTTGTGGTTAGGCTTGTAAGCTCAGTAGGTAGCTCAAGGAGAGAAAAAAATAATTGCTTCCAATGTTGGTCTGGCAAAGAAAGGTAGGCGGCCCAAAAGAAAAAAAAATATTTTGTGGTTGGGCTTGCAATTTGGGTTGGCAGCCCAAGAGAAAAAAATATCATGTGGTTGGCCTTGATGACTGGGTAGGCAGTCTAAGGAGAGAAACAACAATTTCGCTTCTGATGTTGGGCTCAGAAAACATGATAGGGGAGGCAATTGTACCCATGAGAGAAAAAATAATTTTGCTTCCAATGTTGGGCTTGGAAAGCAAGGTAGGCAGCCTAAGAGAATAAAAAAATATATATTGTGGTTGGGCTTACAGGTTGGTTAGGCAACCCAATGGAGAGAAAAAAAAAATACTATTTCACTTCCAATAATGCTGAACTTGCAAATCAATGTAGGTGACTCGAGAGAATATATATATATATATATATATATATATAGTTAGGGCTTACAGGTTGTGGAAACAACTTGATCAACTCAAGCAAAACAACAAGGGTACGGAGGCAAGACGACCAAAAACTAAAATCTTTCTTTTTCTTGCATGGAACGTGTAAGAGCTAAGTCTTTATAACGAACTACATGTATGGAAGGCGGCAAGGAATAAGCTATCCAAAAGGGATGAGAATATTTCAACTCATAAGTCTAGGGAATTAATGTGTGTAGAAGTTTGGGGATATCTATACTTTCTTTTCTTGTCAAAGACAATTAAAGAAAGTGAGAAAGTCATGATAGAGTCATGGGGCCCAAGACCCATTGAATTAGCAAGATTTTTCCCAAGAGGAATAAAGGGAGGAGGTGTTTGTGGGCTTGAAAGTAGGACTATAGGAAGCCTAAAAGGAGAGGGTGATGAGGTATTGAGCTTGAAATGATGGGATAGGTAAGCGCGCAAGATGGGGTGAGAAGGTGGAGTAAAATGTTAAGGAGGTGCGGCCGAGAAAAGTTGAACCTATAACTTGTTAGATAGCTAAACAAGCAGCACCCATATCCAAGCCACTTCACTTCTTGTTTACAAAAGGGGTAGCAGACTATACATATTCAGATGAAGGGCGATGTGGCAAATAAGGGGAGGGATAAAGATGGGACAAATATATTGTACTTGATGTACACAAATAATGCACATTTATTTATAGTTTACACAATAATGATTGTCAGTCCTACTCCAACACTGTGACAAATTATTGTCTGGACGATAAAAAAGTACATTTTTTAATATATTCAAAGTAGATTATATGTGTACTTAATGTATATTATACAAAATAATGTACTTTCAGTACTCAAAATAATGTACTTTCTCTGAATACAATGTACATTTTTAAAATACTAAAATTACATTATTTGTGTGCAGAATGTACATGATTTAATAGTATACAAAATAATGTACTTTCAATATTCAAATAATATACTTTTTATTCATGGTACACAATTCAATATACTTTTTATTCATTGTACAATGCAATTGTGTGGACCATGATTAAAGCTTCATAGCAAATGAGTCAGGACAGCTAATCTTGAATTGAACTTTGAGCTAGTCTGTCCATTTGACACCTCTAATATGAGGTGACATATAAAAATAAGTTTATTTTTTTTGTTTATTTAATTTTCTTTTTCCAATATAATAAAATTTATGATAGAAGTTTCTTTTGAATTTAATTTAGACTATTTAAAAAGAGTTTAAGAGACTTAATTTAGTTAATTAATGAATAAAAGTAAAATATCAATATATATATCATCATCAAGAAAGAATGTAAATAATTCTTTGATATGCATAAAAGTCCTCTGGTGCTACTCGAAGGTGTAAAGTTTGTTTTGTAACCTAGCAAAAAAATCACAATGATCGAGATAATTAATCTAAGTTGTTCATAGTTAACCAGTTTAAATCGAGGAGGCGGGAATACATCGCTCTCACTACGAGTAGAAATTGGTACCAAGAATGTAAATAATTCTTCCAAAATAAATAAGTTGGTGTAACATTACCTGTAAAACTGTTGGAGCCAAGATCCAGTTCTTGAAGATTCGTGCACATATGAAGCATTCCTGGAATTCTTCCATATAACTGGTTGGTGTCCAAGTCAAGAAGCTCAAGCCCAGAAAAGTTATGACAAATATTTGCTGGGAGAGTTCCAGAGAGACTATTACCATACAAATAAAGAACAATCAAGAAAGTCATATTATTGAATATCCCAGCAGGTATGGAACCCATTATTTGGTTGCTTTCTAATGCCAGCCCCAACATACTATTGAGATTTCCTATTTCTTGTGGGATTTCACCTGCATATAGTAAATATCACGCATCAAATTAAAAGTGATGAACATAGTCAAACCAGTAATAAAAGCTATGATTCCATCATATTTTGGCCATGTTTGGTAAATGACTGTTGGCTGGTCGAGTTAGAAGGTATGATTAGTTGATAACATTGGCTGATTGTAAAAAGTTTAGTAAAATTAGCTGTTAGCTGATAGCTGTTTAGTATAATTTCTTTTCTCAAAAAGCTAATTGAAAAGGCTGCTTTGAGTAGCCTTTCGAATTTTAGTATTTTGAAGTTACAAAAAGCTTATTAACTAAATAACTAATAGTGGTCAAATAAGCCAAAATTGGTTGATAGGCTGATTATTTACCAAACAGGAACTTTATATTTCAATATGAAACTCTCTCAACGACTACATATATACCAGTTAGAAGGTTGCCACCAAGATATAACACCTCGAGGTCGGTTAAGTTTCCAATTTGAGGAGGAATTTGGCCTCGAAATCTGTTGTAAGACAAAGACAAAATTTGAAGGGCAAAGCATTTGGATAAACTGGCTGGGATTTCACCCTCCAAGTTGTTGTATGAAAGATAGAGTCCTTGGAGGGCAGGAGTAATAATGTTGTCACACATGTCAAGAGGAAGGCTTCCCGACAGTTCATTCTTCGTGAGGGCGACAACTTGTATCGTGGATATGTTGAATATAGAGAATGGTATTGAGCCGGTGAGGTGATTGTATTGAATGTCCAACTCAATCAACCTAGGAAGATGTCCAATCTCTTGAGGGATTTCCCCTTGCAGAGAATTG
>CM008333.1:1837504-1854971 GCA_002525835.2 Ipomoea batatas | reverse complement strand
GAACCCCGCCACACCCCCACCTTCCTCACGACATTCTTAACACTTCTGTCCACATTGAGGGTCCAGCGATGAGCAGTAGACGACTTCCAAGAAACCACCCTCTCTCGTTCATCATTGTGTACACTACAAACACGCATCTGTCTCACAAAAAACCCGATCAATCTCCTCTTCCCCCTCTTTAATCCAAGCTAGCTTCCTCTGCAGCTCAACCTCTTTGTTATTGAAAACTCTCTCATTCCTCCATCTCCAAAGCCACCAAATGATAATAGCAAACATGTGAGGACAATCCCTTTCATCTTCCCTATCACTTCTTCAACATATATTGGCTTCTATCCAATCTCTCACCTCTCCTCGATTCCAACTCCGGTTATAGCTATTTCCTACGATCGCGTTCTAAACCTCCCTAGCTCTTTGGCAATCCTTGAAAATATGAACAACTATTTCTTCCATTCCCGGGCATACTCCGCAAGTGCCATTCATGGTGAAACCTCTACGTTTCCTTTTAGCATTTCCCATTATTCTATCATGGAGCATAACCCATAGCAATGGCTTAATCTTGCTAGGGGATCTTTATTTTCCACAAGTTTCTCCAAATAGGAACCTGCACATTAGTCACAATGCTTCCTAATAATGCATAAGCGGTGACAACCAAAAACATAACTGACGGCTCAAGTATCCACTCGATCTCATCCCTATCATCATTATCCTGCACCACAACAAGGTTAAGGAGTTCCTTAACGTCAGTTGGAATAGCAAGTAGCTCTTCCTACTTCTAACCACTATCACTATTCCAAAACTTATGAATTTTAGTATTATCAAACTCAGCGCCAGTAAAATCCCGCAAGCACTCCTACAACGGTTGCGCCCCAACCCAAGTGTCATGCCAAAATCTCATATCACGACCATTTTTTATGGAAAAGCACACATCTACTTATGGAAAAGCATACACCTACTTTACGAGGGGTAAAGCTGCAGTGATTCCCATCCAAGCATTAGAGCTCCCATGCCTCCGGACAAACACTTCCACGCCTTGTTTCCCATGAGCTTATTTTTCTCTCAGAACCTTAACCTAAAGATTATTATCTTCAGTAAGCAACCTCTAGCCAAGTTTCGCCATAAAAGCCAAATTAACCTCTTCCGTAGTCCTTAATCCTAACTATCCAAGTTGTTTAGGTTTAGTGACAATCTCCCCATGAACAAGGTGGCATTTTCATTCCTCTAGCGTGCCACCCTATAGAAACCTTCTCACTTTTTCGTCGATGACATCCCAAATCCCTGCTGGCATGAGCATGGTATGCATACTGTTGTAAGGTATTGCATGAAGAACCGCTTGAACCAAAACTTGTCGCCCGGGCAAGGTAAGAAATCTAATTTTCCATCCATCAAGTCTAGCATCTATCTTCTCAAGAATTGGCGTTAAAAGACTCGTTGTGACCCTCCCATAGACCGACGGTACTCCAAGGTATTTTCTCAGGTTGCACATATATGGTATACCAGCCAATTTTGTAATCTGGTAAACATCCTAACTACTCACATTTTTGGAGAAAAAATCTGCGATTTGTTAAGATTGACTTTTTGCCCAGACAGCTTGTTAAATCTCTCAAGACATCCCTTAATCACAGTGATTTGTTGCTGCGAAGCTTCAGCAAAAAGAACCAGATCACCAGCAAAATATAAATGTGATAGAATATATAGGGCTATACCTTGATAGACGAATTCCTTTCCAACATACCCCGTTGCACCTCATCTTTAATAATATGGCTGAGGCGTTTCATGCACATCACAAAAATATAAGGTGAAATGGCACCACCTTGCCAGATGCCTCGGGAGGGTACAATCTGCTCAAGCTACCTTCCATTCCACAGAATACTAAGTCTAGAAGTTTCAATGCAGGCCATTATGTTCCTGACCGAATCAGCATTCATGCCCACCTCCTGCAGTGTATAACGAATGAAAGTTCAGTCCAACCTGTCATATGCATTTTCCAAATCATTTTTGAGAACCATGAATCCCTTAGCTCCCTGCTTCATACGCATTGAGTGCAACACCTCTTGATAAACTAGATTACTGTCCACGATTTGTCAACCTGGTACAAAACTGCTATTTTCTGGCCCAATTAGTTTTTTCAGTAATGGCTTAATACGATTGGTCATAGCCTTTGTAGTTATTTTATAAATAACATTACAAAGGCTGATCGGCCAAAACTGAGTGGCGCTAGTAGGAAAAGAATTCTTTTAGATGAGAGAAATCAACGTGTCGTTAATGCTATCCTCCAAGTTCCCACTGTTCATAAAAGTCCTAACTTGTTTAATCATAAAAGCACCAACAATAGACCATGCCGTTTGATAATAACTATGACCTAAAGTATAGAATGCAAGATTTACGTTGTTTAACAATATGCCTAAATCCACCGGAGTAAAACTATTACTACCCCGTTCCCATTTTATGTGTTTGGTTCGGTTAACGAGGCTTGATTGAAGTTATTTTTAATTCAATTTTTTATAATATTAAGTTTATTATTAATATACAAAATTTATATATTTAGAAACTACACTAAAAGTAATATTAAACACAAAAAATTAAATTTAAAAGCAAGTAAAAAAATAATAAAGAAAATAAGCAAAGAAGAAATAGTTGGTTTGACCAATGAATAGTAAGTATGACAGATAAAATGGGACAGAAGTTGACAAGCTGTGAGTATGGGGTGAGGTGGATGTGGTATGAAAGTGGTAAAACGAAGAGTCAAGACTCCCCGAGTGTCGTGTCTCTCAATGGGGTGTCGCGAATGGGAACCGAATTAGTGTGTTGGCATTTGAGAGGTTGAAAGGTAAGAGTTACGGGAATGGCTAGGGGTAGGATTCATTTGTAAGAAGGTGGAAAGGATGATAGGGGTTGTGTAAAATAAATGGAAAAACAGAGATTGGGCTTTAGGCTTCTCTATGTGGTCTATCTTTGTTTGGATTTGCGAGCAAAGATGTGGAATAGACTAGGGAGTTCGTGGCACTTCACCAAGTGGCGTCACACTTTGGAGTCCCACATCCTCATTCGGTTGGGCCATTTCATGGAACACTTTGTCTACCACTCCTCTCGAATCTTGTCCTTTCGGACTAAGAGCGGAGATGTGGGTGAGTTAGACTCATGAGTAGCCGCTCTCGCGCACACACTCACTTCCTTTGGGTTTGCTACCTAATGTGGCCACAATAGGCACAAAGCTTGAAGAACATCATCCACACAAGTTCACATCCAACAATCAAGAAACTCACAATTCTACTAGTAATTATATCAAACATCCACATAGATTAACCTTGGGGCCACCAATCCCCTCTCTAATCTACTCTAACATGCTAAAGAAACAAGAAAAAGAAAGGAAATCGCAAAGAAACAAATATTAGATTAAGAATTGGAGAGAATAGTGTGATACCCCGATTTTTACGTGGAGAATAGTATTTATTCAGGAAACAAATATTAAAATTTTATTAGCATAAAAGCTATTTATTTAATTAAACAAAAAAAAATAGTTAGCATTGTGATTTGAACCCTAACCTTCCTTTTAAATATCAAAGATCTTTACCATCTAGCTATATTTCTATCTTTGTTCAATACTAAATTAGTATATTGATAAACTATTTTATGGTATAAATACTATTCTATTTTAGATAATTAAGTATATCGTCCATAATTATTTTTTTAATTATTATATTATGTATGTGACATAAGTTATTTGAGAAAAAATATTATGAATATTAGATTTTCAACTTACGACAAATACATATGTATCTTTCTAATATATTTGATATTAGTATGATTATCAATTATCTCTCCTAATTATTAAAAATTAGATATTATTGCTCTTCATTTTTATTCTTGATTGATTAGGCAATTATCTATTCTACCTTTAGAATCCTAACCTCAAATTACGCTTTTCCAGCCTAAACATTTTCCGTCACCTTCAGCTTTCCTTATTATTCTTGAGCTTTTAGGTAAGACTTATGTCTACTCAAAATTTATTTACCCCGAAACAAAATTATTTAATATGTGCTTACGTGTATTGTATTTTTAAATCTATAGAAAATAGATTTATTATTATTATTGAAATTGCAAGTATTTGTTTATGGGCTGTACAATTTGTTCACATGAAATCATATTTGATGTGTTTGAGAATATATATGTTAAATTGTTAACATAAGTTTATGGGTTACTGTGTAAAGTGTATTTATGTGAGTGTGTGCATGTACTGAAAAAAATGAATTTGTGTACAGTAAATCATATAGGTAGTTAGTTATAAATAAGTACTGACGGTAAAAAGGTTATAGTCTTATAGATAGTGGTATAATATTTGGTGTGCAAATATTTCTAATTGGTTTGTGAATCAACACAAAGGATATAGATAAAGGCGTGAAGTTGAATGAATTACTTTGGTATATGTAAAGACTTTTGCAATAAGATGTGAATTTTGATGGTTATAATTATGTATATATATATTTTGTCATGAGGATGGTGCCATTTGATCCTTTTATTTTGCGAAGTGAGCAGTGACGTAAAAACTGACTCACTAGGGGGTTTTTATAACTTCCCTGTTATTTTGAGGAGTGAGCAGTGACCTAAAAGCTGACTCACTAGGGAGCCGGAAAAACTCCCTGTTTATGAAAGTTTATATTTGTTGAGAACTTGAAAATTATTCATTTGGTACCCATTTCTCATTGATACTGTATATATCAAAGTGTGGATGACTTTGAGAAATTCAATATGTACTCTTGTAAGATTTTCTCTTGGAAAGAGAATAAGTGGGAGATTGGAATTCCCTATTTGGTATTATTATTTTTATGAGATATTGGAATTATCTCTTGGATGGTTATTTGAAAATTTAATGAAATTTTGAGCAATAATGGTATTATGAAATGTCTTGAGGAGAATGGACAAATGTTGAGGTAACATTATATGGTGAATTTTTGAGGAAAGAGTGATAGAATGATTTTGGGTTATATATGAATAGGCAATGCATTTGATCTCCTAGAAAATTTGTGGGTATATTTATATATACTTGGACGTGTGATCTAAAGTTATATTCCTAGTTGGATAAAGTTTATTGGTATTGATGAGAATAAATGCTTAAGGGGTTAATGTGAAATTATATGCTCCTATGTGCTCGAAGATGCTATGTGCAAAAATATTTTACGGGGTGGAGTAAGTCTTACCAGCTGTTCAATGCTGACTTTGTTTCCCCCTTAGTTATTTTTGCAGGTGATGATTGCATGGCATTGGCATGAGAGAGATTCGCATTTTTCGACTAGTTCTAAAGTATTTTATTTTATTAAATAATCTAGATGTTGTATTTAAAACAAATGTATTTAATTTATTGTACAAGTAATAGTTTTGGGTTGTTGTTAGTAGACTTCTTTTAGCCTGTGCGTTCAGATATAAGTTTTATCTAAACGTGGCGGTAGTATCCCTATTTTCTGTATCTTTGGGTTTGGGCTTCCGCAATTATAAGATATTTTTAATTAAATAAATTCGTTTTTAATAAAATTTGATCTTAATTTGGTGTTGAAAAATGGGGGTGTTACAAATAGTTACCACCCTCAAGAAGATGATCTTTACACTTTTGTTCTTGAAATTCCAATCTTCCTCCTTGCCCTTGGATCTAATCTAACCTAGAAGAAAAGGAATTTTCCCCCAAGAGGGGAGAAAACCCTCTACTATTTTAAGATCTATCCTATTCTAAAATTTCTTCCCCTCTAGGTTTAGGGCAAAAGGAATTTATATAGGTGACAAAAGGGAACAAATTTCCCAAAATGGCCCTTGGCCCGACCACGCACGCCACCACACGTGGTGGTGGGCGTGGATGGTTACTGGAAAGATTCCACACCCAGCCACACGCGTGTGAGGCTTCGTGGGACGATACTGCATTGCGGCTTCGTTTGTCTTTTGCTCTATTTTAGCCTCAAATCCATCTCCAACCTGTAAAATATCTAAAAACTCTTCCTAGGATTGATGTTAGAAGATTTAATTACATCTGAGTTAAAATGCACGCAATTGTTATGATCCGATAGCAAAACATTACACTTCTAATCCATTTTAGACCCTTTTTAAGTACCATTTTTGGTGCTCATCAAAGTTTCCACACTTAGATCTTGCTTGTCCTCAAGCAAGCATACTTTTCTAAACTCTAATCATGTAAGCACCAAGAATAGTTCTTTTCTTCATTGTTAATTGATCAAGTGATGTATGAGTGTTCGGAGTTGAGCGGGTGAAATCCCCTACACTATCTACCAAGACCGCTAAACTCATGCCGACCAAATGTAAGAAATATGCTAAGGAAGTGAAGTGTCAAGAGATGGATATGACATAAAGAGTTTGTTCACACCTTACAAGCATGCAAGTGACAAAAGGGTTTCACCTTGTATTTTCTAGGGGCCTCTAGCCGACCCGACTAGTGGGAACGATGTGCGTCCCTCGGCCAATTTCCAACCAAAACGCCAAAGCCCCTTTACGCAATATAAGTGAGGGCAGGGAAATGGACCGCTCATCGCCATGGCTTGGGCGATCACTCTATTTTCTCACTTCCTAGGATAACGTCATCAGGCGACCCAACTTCACATGGAACCCCATGCTTTTTCGGAGACAGTGCAATGGGTGCCTGAATCCTAGCGAAGCGGCTCACCTCCTCTCTATTTTCTCATCTCTCATGATCTCTTCGGAGTAACCGACTTCACATGGATCTCCATGCTTTTTCGAAGACGGTGCAATGGTTACCCCGTATCCGGACTAGATGGCTCACCTCTTTTTTATCTCTAGGAGTGGCCTTTGCCCTTTTCTTTTCACCATATCAACCCCTCATGCCTTTTTCTAGGGAGTAGGAATTTTTTCACTCTAAGCTCACATAGGCTCACCTTTTGCCCCATGTCCTACTAGGATTAGTTCAATTTCCGGGCTTCGCAATTCTTATCTTTCTAAAACTCAAAGGATTCACACTCCCACTTCGAGAGATCCTTGACTGAGGTCCAAACAAAATACAAGGTGAAGAAAATGCAAGCACACATAAATTGTTTTTCAATTTGGGTCAAATTGGTGCAAAGTGTAACTTCCAAAGCATATTTAGAACATTTAATTTTGGCACAAGGTTAGGAGCCCTCCTAGATAGTATTGGCAATAACACTCCCTCTAGTTCCTATACCTTATCACTCAATCAATCAACTTTTTCAAGAAGCATACACCCTTTCCACACTTAAGAGTAAACATCGTCCTCGATGTTTCCATAAGGAACAGAAGAATTAGGATATATGTTCAAAGGGTTCTACACACGCCCCTTTTCCACACTTAAAAGTGTGAACTGTGCTAAAACAATTCTAACAATTAGATCACATCCGACACAACAACGTTATGCAACTCTTCATGTGTGATACAAGGAAATAAAGCAATCAAATCAAACAGGGCATCTAAAAGGGATAAAAGAAGTACTCACAATGTGCATCCCTATTAAAATTTTGTGTAGTCTCTACTTGCCCTTCAAAACTTGGTTAGAGTAAAGGTAAAGAAATAAATGAAGAATTGAGATTCTACCTTTCAAGATTGGTTTTCTTGGATGATGGTGGAGTGGTCTCTTCTTTTCCTTATTCGTGGGTTGCCTCCCACGAGCGCCACATTTAACGTCTTTAGCTAGACGAAACGTGCAGAATAAGACATAAATAATAATATAACCAAAAATATAAACAAAAACATAAACAAAAGGATTGTCCACAATCATAGTTTTGGAATTATCAAACAAAAATCATCATTGTTTTTCACTTTTTCTCCGGTGCCCTCTTCTCTTCACATTCTCTTGATGTCCCTTATCTCTCTTGCAATTTCTTCCAATTTCTGCATCTGCTCCAAGTGAAATTGATATTGAAATTTCTGGAGGGATCTCCAATATGTAACTAGGGTAAACCAAGTTGGGATGTTGAAGCTTGCATGGTTGGAAGTCTGCTCCTCGGTTTGTGGTGGAGGTATGGATGGTCCAGGCTCACGGGGTGGTGGAGAATACATCGACGAGTCCACGGGCGAATACATCTCATTTGAAGATGGGGAAAGGAATAACATCGGCGAGGGTGTAAATCCCGGAGATGTCATTGGCGTGTCGGAATGATCTCCCGCCATCTCATGATCTTCCCTCATTCGCGCCAAATATCTCAAGTTAAGCTTCGCGACGTCCTCGGTAGATAAAAGAACATTGTGTGCTCCTTGCAGCCTGTGTTCAAACCAATGTATCTTGATTTGATAACCTAGAGAGACACACAGTCCCGTCACCAATGGGCCTATAAATATCGCCCTCGTTGACTCTTGCTGTTGCGCAACGAGCAAGTTCTTGCAGATTAAGCTCATATTTACCGAGTTTCTTGTGTCCATACTCCATAGCATGAATAGCTCTGCCTTGGAGACCCGATCATAAGTCTCCGGCCTGCCTTCCCATGAGTGTGCGATTACCTTCCATAAGACTCTTAGGTCCTCCCTTATGATGTGAGAGACTCTCACTCTCGATCCAACCCAATCAATTCCAGGCCTTGCGATTGACAGGTTGTTTGTATGGGGTGAGTGAATGTGAAGGTGGAAGGGGCGGTAAAACGAGGAATCAAGACTCCCCGAGTGTCGTGTCTCTCAAGGATGGCGAATGGGAACCGAACTAGTGTGTTGGCATCTAAGAGGTTGAAGGAAAAGAGTCACAGGATTTGCTAAGGTTGGATGTCATTTGTAGGAAGGGTTGAAAGGTTGTGTGGGTTGTGGTAAAAATAAATTGAAAAGTAAAGTGGACATTGGGGCTTTAGGCTTCTCTCTGTGGACTGTTTTGGTATGGTTTCGTGAGTTCGAGATGTGGAACAGACTAGGGAGTTCGTGGCACTTCACCAAGTGGCGTCACACTTTGGACTCCCACATCCTCATTCGGTTGGGGCATTTTATCGAACACTTTGTCTACCACTCCTATCAGATCTTGTCCTTTCGGACTAAGAGCGGAGATGTGGGTGAGTAAGACTCGTGAGTGGCCGCTATCGCGCACACACTCACTTCCTTTGGGTTTGCTACATAATGTGGCCACAAAAGGCACAAAGCTTGAAGAACATCATCTACACAAGTTCATCATCCATCAATCACAAAGCTCACATTTAATCTAGCAATTTATATCAAACATCCACATAAATCTACCTTGGGGCCACCAATCCCCTTTCTAATCTACTCTAACATTCTAAAGAAACAAGAAAAAGAAAGGAAATCTCAAAGAAACAAGTACTAAATTAGGAATGGAGAGAATAGTTACCATCCTTAGAAAGGGGATCTTTACAACCTTGTTCTTGGAATCCCAATCTTCATCCTTGCCCTTGGATCTAATCTAAACTAGAAGAAAAGGAATTTTCCCCCAAGAGGGGAGAAAACCCTCTAGATCTATTCTACTTTATTCTAAGATTTTTCAGATTGTTCTCTTGGTTTAGGGCAAGAGGGATTTATATGGGTGACAAAAGGGAACAAATTTCCCAAAATGGCACTTGGCCCGACCACGCATGCCACCACGCATGGTGGTGGGCGTGGGAGGTCACTGGAAAGTTTCAACTCCCAGCCACACATGTGTTAGGCTGCGTGGGACGATACTGCATCGCGGTTTGTTTGTCTTTTGCTCCTTTAGCGCCTCAAATCTCTCTCCAACCTGTAAAATACCTAAAAACTCTTCATAGGAATGATGTTAGAAGATTTTAATCACATCTGAGTTAAAATGCATGCAATTGTTGTGATCGGATGACAAAATGTTGCACTTTTAATCCAATTAAGACCCTTTTTAAGTGTTATTCTTGGTGCTTATCAAAGTTTCCACACTTAAACCTTGCTTGTCCTCAAGCAAGCATACTTTTCTAAACCCTAATCATGTAAGCACCAAGAATAGTTCTTTCTTTCATGGTTAATCGATCAAGTGATGTGTAGGTGTTCGGAGTTGAGTGGGTGAAATCCCCTACACTATCTACCAATACCGCTAAACTCATGCCAACCAAATGTAAGAAATATATTAAGGAAGTGAGGTCTCAAGAGATGGTTATAACATAAAAATTTGCTCACACCTTCAAGCATGCAAGTGACAAAATGGTTTCACCTTGTATTTTCTAGGGGTCTCCAGCCGATCCGACTAGTGGGAACGATGTGCGTACCTCGGCCAATTTCCAACCAAAACGTCAAAGCCCCTTTACGTTATATAAGTGAGGGCAGGGACATGGACCGCTCATCGCCATGACTTGGGCGATCACTCTATTTTCTCACTTCCTAGGATAACGTCATCAGGCGACCCGACTTCACATGGAGCTCCATGCTTTTTCGAAGACAGTGCAATGGGAGCCTGAATCCTAGCGAAGTGGCTCACCTCCTCTCTATTTTCTCATCTATCAAGATCTCTTCGGGGTAATCGACTTCACATGGATCTCCATGCTTTTTCGAAAACGGTGCAATGGTTACCCCGTATCCAGACTAGATGACTCATCTCTGCTTTTATCTCTAGGAATGGCCTTTGCCTTTTTATATTCACCATATCAACCCCTCATGCCTTTTTCTAGGGAGTAGGGTGATAAGCACCAAGAATAGCACTTATAAGGGGTCTTTATTAGATTAAAATCACATCGTTTCAACAACCAATTACAACAATTTCGTGCATTTCAGCTCAAATGCGATCAAATTCTTCTAACAACATTTCCAGAAAGAGTTTTGATGTATTTCACAGGCTGGAGAGGGATTTGAAGCTAAAATGGAGCAAAAGACAATCAAGCCAACATGCAGTTACGCCCCACGCAGCCTCACACGTGTGTGGCTAGGCGTGGAATTATTCCAGAGAGCCACCACGCCACTCACACGCGTGTGAGCAAGCGTGGTCGGGCCAAGGGTTATTTTGGGAAAATTGTTACTTTTCTTTGTCACCTATATAAATCCCTTTTGTCCAAAACCTAAAGGAGGAGAGTTTTAGATCAGAAAAATTGATAGGATAGGATAGTTAGACTTAGAGGGTTTTCTCCCCTCTTGGGGGAAAATTCCTTCCATTCATAGTTAGAATAGATCAAGGGCAAGGAAGAAGATCGAGATTCAAGATCAAGGTTGTAAGATCCTCTTTTTCAAGAGGTGGTAACCATTCTCCTTAATTTCTAATTCAATACTTGTTTCTTTGAATTTCCTTTCCCTTTTCTTGTTTCTTAGTATGCTAGAGAGTAGATTAGATAGGGGATTGGTGGCCCCACGGTAGATCTATGTGGATGTTTAATATTATTGCTTTAATTTGTGAATTGCTTGCTTGTTGGATGTTGAACTTGTGTGGATGATGTTCTTCAAGCTTTGTGCCTTTTGTGGCCACATTAGGTAGCAAACCCGTAGGAAGTGAGTGTGCGCGCGATAGCGGCCACTCACGAGTCTCACTCACCCACATCTCCGCTCTTAGTTCGAAATTAAGGACAAGATCCGAGAGGAGTGGTAGACAAAGGAGTAAATTGCACTTTTGGTCCTCTGACTATGTAGGTCCTGTTAATTTCAACACTTGACTTTTAAAACTAACAAATTAGTACCTTAACTATGCATTTTTTAACAGATTAGGTCCTTCCGACCAAATCACAGGCTAAATGTCGTCGGAAAGTTGTAATTCATTTTAATTTGTTAAATAAGGGGGGTATTTTGGTATTTTCACATCATTTGGTCCTCAATCAAATGTTTAGATTTTCATCACCGCTTCATCCTCGATTGCGGGTTTTCGGATTCCATGGTGGATTGATTTGTCCAGGGTTTTTTGGGCGGTATTTTCTTCTACAGAGAGCTTAGAACGACATTTGCAACCAACCGAATCAATGCCCGCCCACAAATCTGCTGAAGAACCCAAGATTAAGAACAGACTTGAGGGCGGTAGCGGCGGCGATGGCGATTGAGGGCGGTAGCGCGCCTCCCCCGCTGCGCCCCCAGCCGTTGCAGACTGTTATTTTCTCCTATGGGCTCTGTTCAATCCAAATCGAAACTGTGTAGTCACCATCTCCCTATGTGCTCTGTTTAATCTATGGGCTCTGTTCAATCATCTTCCCCTTTAGCTTATTTTCCCACCTCACCACACTTGTTATTTTACTTTCAATGCATTGTGTTGTTTACTTTCATTTGATGCTATAGCCTAAAATCTGTTACCTCCCTCATTTTTCCGGCGACTGGGTGGAGAAGAAGATAAGAGGTGGAGCAAAAGACCAAAATGCCCCCCTTATTTAACAAATTAAAATGAATTACAACTTTCCGGCGACATTTAGCCGGTGATTTGGCCGGGAGGACCTAATCTGTTAAAAAATGCATAGTTAAGGTACTAATTTGTTAGTTTTAAAAGTCAAGTGTTGAAATTAACAGGACCTACATAGTTAGAGGACCAAAAGTGCAATTTACTCTAGACAAAGTGTTCGATGAAATGCCCTAATCGAATGAGGATGTGGGAGTCCAAAGTGTGACGCCACTTGGTAGTGTGCCATGGACTCCCTAGTCTATTCCACAACTTGCATTCACAAAACCAACCAAAGATAAACCACATGGAAAAGCCTAAAGCCCCAATCTCCACTTTACCTTTCTTTACTTTACACAACCTTTTATCAACCTTACCCTCTTTTACCAATGAATCCAACCTTTAGCAAAACTTGTAACTCTTTTCCTTCAACCTCTTAGATGCCAACACACTAATTCGATTTCCATTCGCCATCCTTGAGAGACACCAAACTCGGGGAATCTTCCTCGTTTTACCACCTTCACATACACATTCACTCACCCCATACAAACATCATTGTCAAAATGGCGCCGTTGCCGGGGATGGCAAACGGTTTCAAATAGTGTTGACACCTTAGAAGTAGAATTTTAAGAGTTCTTGAATTGCTTTCTTTTTGTTTATTTTGTTTTTTTATTCTTGCTATTTGTTTGGAGAAGTGAGCTATTTGTTATTGTATATCTTGTGCTCACTTGCAACTACTTTTAGTTGCAAATATTTGTTGTTTGTTAAGCTTTGTACAGGAAGTCTTCTTAATTAAATCATTTGAAGCTTACAAACTTGTGCTAAAATGAATCCTCATGGTTACCCACATCATGGAGGACAATTCTATAGGAATTCTCAACCCCAACCATATCCCTATTACCCCCATCCTACTTATGCCTACCCTCCACCAATATACCCTTACCCATTTCCACACCACCACTTTAACACCTCACTCTGTATCGTAATGTTGAGATAGCATGTTAGATTTTAGCATGTTTAGATTCTTAAGGTAAGACCGCTTCGAGGGCGAAGCTTTCTTTTAAGGAGGGTAGATTGTAATACCCGGGAATTTATTCTTCCGACATTCGCTCATTTGAACTCCTGAGGTCATTCCTATTATTTCTTCTATGTTCATTTGACCTTTAAGCTATATTCATTTGTCTTGTGAGCTATGCTCATTTGGACCCACTATTATTCTTTTGACCCTTGAGCCTAATTATTTCTAAAGTATAAATTAATTATACTATTTTTGAGCATTATACTCTAATAATGATTTTGTGTACAATATTTTGATACACATGAATATGTACCAATATTACAAAAGTATATTTTAATTATATAATGTATTAGTAGCAAAATTGTATACCCTATAGACATAAATAAGTATACGTACGTAATGTTTATGTATATAATTATATAATTGTATATTAAATATTATTACTAATTGATTTATCCATATCCATATCCATTTCATACACCCAACCATCACCCGTACCCATATGAAACACCACCTCCACCTTTCCAAGAAAATTACCCTTCACAATTCTACAATCAAGAAATTGACTCATTAAGCTCCAAAGAAATATCCCAAAGTATAGAGAGTAAGCTTGCACAAATGATGAGAACATTCGACCCAAGCTATATTCCCGAGTCAAATTCATTCCCTACTTCCCACGTAAACACCCACTACCCACCTCCATCACAAATTCATCGAGAAAACAATACTACCCATTTCTTTGAAAATTAACACCATCTTCTTTCCCATATAATACCCACACAAATCCTTGTAATTCTATCCCACCGGCCTCGAACGAAATAGAAATTCTAAAAGCGAAAATTGACGAATTCACGAGGATGGCCAAGGAAGATACAGCTAATTTAAAAGCCGAAATCAAGAGCGAACTAAAGGACTATCTCGCTACCCTCCGGGAGAAAGGACTTCCATTAGAAGAACTTGAAACGAAGATGTTGTCCATGATGGAGGAACTCATGAAGATGAATGAGTCCCGAGCCAACTCCACCATCATAGATGACATCCCCACTTTGGAAGCCCATCCAAGGATTGTACAAGGGGTCGAAAACGAGCAAAATGCTAAGGAAGATGAGAGTTTCGAAGGTTTAGAGGATTGTTACGCCCCGGTGCTTAAAGAAGTTCCAATTTTCGAATTGGAAGATCAAAATGAGGAAGAGATGGAGAGTGACGATGAGGACATTGAAGTAGTGTGGGAAGATGAAGAGCCAAAATGTGGTAAAATTCCTAATCCTTCTTGCATTAATATTCTTGAAAATCCTTGTGGTCTTTTTGATAACACCCTTGGCACTTGTGTGGATGACTCCCTTTGCATTAATATTTTTACTACATGTGATTATGATTGCTTTAAATTTTGGGAGGATGATTCCATGAAAAATTTCGATTTATTGATTGATAATTGTAAGGATTATATCTTGTTTGTTAATGAATATGATTGCTTTAATTTTTCGGAAGATGAATCCTTTGTCTTGAGTGAGAGTGAGTTAATAAGTGAGGGGGATGATGCTTCGTTCTACTCTTGCGAGAGTGAGAGTAAGTTTTGGGAAGATGAGATAAGAGAAGGAGAGGAAGGGATGGTAGGAAATAATGGGTCTTTCACGTTTGATCTTATGGAGAGAGTTGAGTGGAGAGAGTTGACTACACTCGAGATTGAGGAAGGGAGTGTAGAGATATGGTTTGAAACAAAAGAGAAGATCTTTAGGGGGGAAAGAGAGAAAAAAGAAAAGGAAGTAGACGCCATCCTAAAATAGTTAAGGAGGGTGTTCAATGCTAAAACTCTTCCAACCTTGCATGTTATTATTCCTTGGTCTTTGTGGGTATTCAAGGATGTTTCCCACCTTGGGACATTCCTTGAAGCTAAGGTTCACGGGACGCTTGGTCGGGTCCCAAAGTCTGTGTGCCTTGTAGGATAGGCCACACCATGTATGGCCAGGAGACGTAAAACCATGGCGCACTTGGGAGGCAGTCCCAATGTTATCTTACTTTTTCTTTAAAATTCTCTTGGTTTATGTCATAAGTTTTGCATAGTTTTATTTCAATAACGTTTCTATAATTTCGGTTGAGCTAACAAGTACAGAGTAAACACCCGAGAGTTATAAGTTGCCCGCAATCATTTGACAAACATCATCACTAGCAAAGGAAGAAAGGAAACCGAGGTAAGCTTTGCACAGCACGCCTCCACGCCACCACCACGCATGTGGCTAGGCGTGGAAAACTTCCAGAGTGCCACCACGCGGCTCACACGCGTGTGAGCAGGCGTGGGATTAAACCAGAGAGCTCCCACGCCTACCACCACGCGTGGTAGCGTGCGTGGACGGGCACCAGATTTTTCGCGGATTTTCGCGCGAAGTGGTTTAAAACCCTTCCCTTGCTTCATTTCTTCCCCACCACGAGCAAGAACTCTCCCAAGCTGAAAATATACACTTTCTAAGCATTTCCTTCCAAGTCTCTCAACATTTCTCAAAGATCCTAAGTCATTTCTAAGCTATAAACATACTGTTCTTTGCTATTTACTTGTTTAATGAAGAACTTGTTCTATTTTGAAGAATATATGCATGGGTTTTGCTTGTATGACATTTTTCTTGAGATATATTGTTATGGGATGACTTGATAGACTTGTATTGAGCCTACATTGCTGCTATAGATTAGAAATTTCATGTTTTAACATCTCTTTGTGACTAGATCTTGAAATTGCTTGATTTGAGTATTTTCTTGTCATGTTGAGATCCTTGTTGATATAGTGAGCATGGTGGGTAAAGTTTGCAACTTTCCTACTCTATAGGCACTACATTGCTATATTTTACTAGTTAGATGGTCCAATTTTAACTTTCATGATGCTTTCATTTTTCAACCTTGAGCTAGTCTAGAGGTAGAAGATGAAGTTGACCATATGTTGACCTTTTGACTATGAAATGAGTATGGAATGGTATGAGCTAGTTCTTGCATGTATAGGATAGAATTGTTGATGGATATCAGAATGATGGTTACATGCATTGAATTCTTATGATTTTTCTTTAGATATGTGCAATATTGTCCATAATCAATATTTAAGATTGGCAAGTGTTTTTCCCTTGTGTTGCTTTGATTGCCCATGTTATAGGAAAATTGTCTTCGCCATATGACCTTGCACAACAGATTGCTCAAAGGCTCCAAAGAGGGAAAGCTCTTGCAGATGAAAACAATGCCAGGAACGCTAACACTCGTTACATAGAAGTACCCACCGGAACTCAAATTTTGCTGATGACTGCTACCATGCTGGGTCGGTACAGGCAATTGTTAAACTACCCTATTGTGCAATGGAAGTATGTGGATTTGAGAGTTTTGGAGGATTATGAGTGCAAATATGGACTGGAGAGGTTGATTGCGGAGCCCTATTAGAACAACCTGCTAAGCTGGAGACATGATACCTTTATCCCTCTAGTACATGAGTTTATCGCAAGTTTGAAAGTGGATGGAATAGCTAGAGATCTCTACAGCCCCACCATTCAGTTTAGACTCTTCAACCAGGACTATAATATATCGGCCAACCATTTGGGAGTTCTCCTTGGATTCTACAATGAAGATGTAACCCCTCGGTTTTCCGACAAAGATAAGATTCGAAAATAGCGATATAAATTTTTTTTTTAACTATGACATTTAAAGAGAAGACTATTCGGTGCTTGAAATAAATTTTCGTTTAAAGATTTATTATCGATAAGTTGCGAATTATGTATCGGTTACGAACCGAGGAAATTTTAGGGACGTAGATTCAATTCGGATTTTCCAGAATTGGGATTATTAAGTATCATACGATTAGGCCTGAATTTTAATTGGTTCAAGAGAATTTCTAAATGGACCGTAAGGGATAAATTGTTACGGACTCTGAACGTAAATTTGAAGGAGGAGCGGAAAATTCCCAAAATTGGTGATTCGCGATGGGAATATTTTTACGATAATGTTGGTATTAGAATTTTCCCGAATTAAGTTATATTCCTCCGAACTTTTATCTGTTTGGACCCCAACTAATAAGTTTAAAAATACACCATTATTTTATTCTATTTTAAATTTTCCATACAAAACATTCCCCTCAAAATACTAAGTGTCAAAACATGTTTTATTCCCTTGTCCTTTTTGTTCTTGCTTGGCCGAAATACAAGAGAGGGAGAGAGTGTGAACTTTCATTCTTCTTCATCTTCATC
>CM008333.1:1814695-1828094 GCA_002525835.2 Ipomoea batatas | reverse complement strand
CTTCTCATTTCTTAACCTACTACTCTACTTCCTTATCTGTTTCTCACTCTCATTCTCATCATCCCTTCATGAATTTTAGAAAATCCTCAATTTGATAAGTATGCGACCTTAGAAAACATATTAGTTGTTAGTTTGATCTACTTCTTTCCTTTTTTTTTTCTTACTCACTCTCATTCTCATCATCCCTTCTCTTTTTTGTCTCTTATCTTTTTTGTTTCTCTGCCCCTTCTTCCTCGTTTTGCTTTTTATCTTTTATCCTCGTCCATCTTATTCTTTTTGTTCTCTTTATTCTTTTCGTTTATCTTTCTCGTCATTTTCACCCTCATTCTTCATTATTCATATTCATTCATATTTTGTGTTTTCCTAGTTTTTTTTTCTGACTCTTTCTCCTCGTTTTTTTAGTCTACTGGTTTTTCTCTTCTCTTTCTTAAACTCATATTCATTCTCCTTACTATCGTTTTATTCTCTTTTTCGTTCTAATATTCATCTTGTTCTTTCTTTTTATTCCACCCTCTATTTTTGCTTCTTAATTTTCTTCTCCTCTTTCCCATCTTCATTATCTGTTTCTCTCTTTCTTTCCTTCTTTTGTCCTTCATGTTTTGCATCCTTTCTTACTCACTATCATTCTCATCCCTTTGCATCCTCTTCTGTCATCACTCTCATTCTCTTCACTAATAATTCGCATACTATTTTCCATTCATTACTCTTTATAATTCTTATAATTCTTGTGATTTTCTCTTTTTTTTTATTATATTCCTCATCATCCTGCTTTATCTTTTTTTAGTTTTTCCTTATTGTTATCTGGTGATGGCAGGATAAAATACTGTCCATCCATGAGATGTTTGGGTTATTATAAACTGATATGTGCATAGATTCTCAATTTATAATCAAATTATGAAATAGGCTGTTGGTTGTAGAAATACCCATTTTTGAACAAGAATCCAAATCAGCCCTATGTGGAAAAATTGAAAATGTTGCAATGTTTGGAAAAAAGGGAAGATATGTTGTGAAACTGTTTGCTATCCTTGCATTACTTCTCTTTTGATATCTAGGCCTTGTTAGGAAAAGCGTTCTTCAGATGCACCAGAGAAAGGAGTACGATATGATTGGATTTACAGGATAGCAAAAATGTTGGCTCAAAGTTGGAATTCAGGTAGATGATGACTTTGCTGAAGGGATTTAAAGTTTGGGACAAGGTATGTTACACTATCAATATTTTCTTTATCAATAAAATCAGTGTTTATGATGTTAATCATGGGGACCAACCGAGGTCCTTACCTGATGTTAAGGAGATAAAGAAAGGTGCTATTGATATAACTGAAAGAAAGGGAGCTCCGGCTTGAAACACAGTTTTAGGATCATGCCATGGTATTTGCTACATCTTTTTANCTTTATGATGTTAATCATGGGGACCAACCGAGGTCCTTACCTGATGTTAAGGAGATAAAGAAAGGTGCTATTGATATAACTGAAAGAAATGGAGCTCCGACTTGAAATACAGTTTTAGGATCATGCCATGGTATTTGCTACATCTTTTTAGCCTAATCTTACATAACTCAAGCTTGTCCTTAATTACAATAACCACTAAAATGATGCATCATATACATGCAAAACTTGCTTTTAGATGTGGTTTCTGACTTTATGTTGTATGATTGTAAACCTCGAGAGGGAAATAATATTGGAGTGGGAACTAGAATCTGTATGCAAAATTTAGGAGTGGCAATAAGAAGAGAGCTCTATCGAATGAATGACTTTGCGGATGCTGAGGTAATTTTCTTAAATACTTGCTCTGGTGGGTGTTTGTAATTGTTTTCCTAATTTTCTTTTGCTTCTCCTGGCTTTTGTTTTCAGATTACCATTTTTATCTTGTTTCCCATTGCATACTTGTTATCATGAATGAAGAGCATTGATAATTTAAGATTAAGATTTTGTTATGATGATTTAGATCTGACACTTGATAATTCACCAAAACAGATACCAAATCCAAGAGCATTGAGCATTTTAAGTGGAACATCTTTTACGGAAGAAAAAGATACATCCTGTATCAACTTTTAGTCTTCTAATGATTCTCTTCTGTAGATGGAATGTATCATCAGACATTGCTACATTATGACTCCAAAAGAATTATCCAAAGGCAAACAATGGAGGAGATGGCGTTTTTCTATGTGAATATGAATATGATACACACTGGCATAGTTTCAAGCGTATTGCAGACATTGATGATGGTGAAGAGGTAAGAATCATTGAAAAACAAATGTTTATTAAGATTATATTATATCAATATTGGCTTGAATTTTGCTGTAATTGAGGTTCATATGTATGCAATAGGATTGTGAGGAAGCTGAGAGTGATAGGGAATGGAATTCTACTGAAGCTTTTGGCTCAGATAGTGAAGATGATGTAGAATATGAAGAGGAGAATAATCATAATTTATTGAATAGAAGACAATTATCAACTCATCCATTGGCCGTGGTATGCTTGCATTTATAAAGCTCAATACTTGATATAGCCGAAAGAAGAAGACTAATCTCTATCATTACTGTAGAATTCACGAAAGGTGCGAATTTTCGAACTTCAAAAAATAAGGGCAAAGAAAATACCAGAGCATGTAAGATCCCACAAGTTGACAGAACTTGAAAAAGCAAAATCAACACTTCTTCTGGCAACTCTCCCCAAGTCAAGTAAAATTATATGGTTTTCAGGTTATTTATGAAGCATTAAATGGATAGAGTTGGTTGGAAGAAAGCTCTTAAATGAGAGATTCTCAAATGAAACTGAGCGTGTCAAAGAGGATAACCGCCCCTTTATTCTTCTTATTGATGAACTTGATCTTCTAGTAACCTGGAACCAATCGGTAATTATGATCATCAGAATTAGCCTACATTAGGTTTCTGTAAGCCTGGAAATTGTATATCACTATATCCATCATTCTTTCTCCTCTAATGACAGGTCCTGTACAACATTCTTTATTGGCCTACTAAGCCACATTCAAGACTAACTATTATAGGTGCGAGCATATATACCTTTCTGTGTTTCTCCCCATATGGAAAATGCTTATTGTGATAAAATATGTAACTGCTCGTTTATCTATTTATTTATTTTGGCTAATTTAGGAATAGCAAATACAAAGACTATACTTTGGTCCCTACAACTTCCAGCAACTACAAGAGATTATTTCAACTCACCTAAATGGAATAAATGCCTTTGAAAAGCCTGCAATTGAATTTGCTTCAAGAAAGGTCTCATTAATGTGTTTGACTCTGCTGCTTTAAAACATGTTTGATAGCTGACATCTTATTATTCTTCAGAGTTGATTGTAGAAACTTATCATTTTATTGTGCATTTTGTATATAAAGTCAGGTGGCAGCTGTTTCAGGTGATGCTCATTGTGCATTGGAAATATATAGACGTGCTGCAGAACTTGCAGATTGCCTTGTTAAGAAAGTTCATTTTTCTGCAGTAGGTTTGATTTTTACCACTTAATTTGTCATGTTTTATGTTGTGTTAGTTTCATATCTATAGTATAGGTGTGGGGAATTCCATTGATTTGATCTTTTATATTTTCAGGAAAGGTACTAGTTGGAGTGGCTGATGTTGAAGCAGCTATCCAGGAAAAATGTTCCAGGCTCTCATATTCAAGTGAGTCAAGAATATATGGATTCTTCCTTCTCTTAACTTGTGCTATCTGAATTTTGACTGGTACCCACATCTCTTGTTCAAATACTAATTCTTCCTTACCCAAAATCAGTTGTTAGTTAATAAGAGAGAATACTGTAGAGTGAATATTTAAGTGTTGTTTACTATAGAGTAATGAAGGAAAATAACCACAAACTCAAAAAACCCTAGGCTAGGAGTTCTCAACCTCCCATTAATCTCTTTAACACTCCCCTCAAGCTGGAGCATAGATATTGATCATACCCAACTTGTTACAAATATACTCAAGTCTACTTCTACCCAGCCCTTTTGTAAACAAATCAGCCAATTGATCAGCACTCCGAACATGCACAACTGAGATCATCCATTGTTGCACTTTCTCACGAATTAAATGGCAATCCACCTCAATATGCTTGGTCCGCTGTGAAATACAGGGTTATTCGTGTATTACGGCGCTATTGTTACACCACAACTTTATTAGTAACATCACTTGTACACCAAATTCCCATACTCTGACTCTGTACTAGACCGTGCTACAACATATTGCTTCTTACTTTTCCACGCAACCAAATTACCTCTCACAAACACACATTACCCTATAGTAGACTTCCCGTCACTTGGTGGCCCAGCCCAGTCTGCATCAGAGAACGCCTCAATGCCCATGTGTCCATGATTCGCATACAAAATCCCTTTCCCGGGAGCACTCTTCAGATACTTCACAATCCGAACTGTTGCTTTCCAATGGGCCCATGTAAGTGACTCCATAAATCAACTTACCACACTCGTAGGAAATGAGATATCCGGGGGAGTAATTGTGAAATAATTCAATTTTCCTACCAACCTTATGTATTGCTTTGGATTATCAAAGGTCTCCCCCTCCCCAGCTACAAGCTTGACGCCTTGATCCATAGCTGTCACAAGGCTTTGAGCCTAACCCGGTATCTTCAAGTAAATCCAAACACGTACTTCCTCTGTGAAAGGAATATTCTCGCTCATGGACTGATTCACCCCAATGCTCAGAAAATACTTCAACAGTCCCAGATCTTTAGTGTGAAACTCGTCTTTAAGGAAAGACTTAAGGGCAAAAATCCCTTCAGCATCATCTCCTGTGATCACTATATCATCGTCAGTATGTTTAAAAACATAGTATGNTTCATTATTTGGTTAAATTACAAAATTAGATAATGAATTATATATTCAAATAATGTTTGATTGGTTAAGTAATAGAAAAGAAATATATAATCGAATGAAAAAAATACTTTTACTTGAACTAATAATGTTTATTTGTATATAAAAATTTAAAATTAATATATTTATTTATTGTGATGTGTGTATGGGCGCACTCTTGTAAGAACTGTTGTCCATTAGAGAACTATGAACTAATCGAAGCCGCCCATATGAAAAGGTCAAAAAGCAATTTAAAAAAATGCGGTGACATTTTTAATTTGTAAATAACTCAAACTTTGAATGCAAACAACATGTATTTGAAGTGCGAGTAACAAGTGCACGTGTGTAAGTAAAATATGCATGTAATATCACTATAAAGTGCAACATTTTACACTATAGAGTGCAACCAAGTAAGTTACATTTCACATTCGATGCAATTAATGATAATGTTAGATGCATTTAATATTGTTGCACTCTGTGATGTTGTTAAGTGCACTCCATAGTCCATAGTGTTATTACATACATCAAAGTTCAAGTTATTTATAAATAAAAAAATGTCACCGTGTTTTTTAAAATTGCGTCTGATATGTGAAATCTTTCAAGATGGACGACTCTGATTGATTCCTAGTTCTCTCTTGCGCGCGCGCACACACACAAATATGGAAAGTCAAATGAGAACAGAGTTTTTCTATAACAAGTGAGAATTGATCTCAACCGCCTATCAAAGTTAATCAATATAATGGTGGACAGTTTTTGCTATTCCCATCGGAAAGAAAAAATAGACAATTTCATGAAATTATATTTCGTGATTTTAAAAACTAGCTAGTCTGGTAATGGGATAGATTTATTCCATGAAGATATTTTACTTCCCGTCTATTATGCAAAACAAATACTACATTAGTACCTATATTTCAAACCTCACACAATATATTACAATTCCACCAAATTACAATTCTCATGGTATTTGTAACTTTTGTATTTTCATAGTGAAAAAAAAAAACGTGATTAGAATTACAATCTCAAAGAATCGTATTCTCGTTAAAAATAGGACCCATTGAACTTATTAAAGAGACCCAAGGAGTCATAACACTTTGCAATCTTTCACCGACAATGGATTGATGGCTCTTTGGTATCAATTAATTATTTAATAGTATAAAGCTTTTAGATGTGTTAGAATCAACATAATTAGAATACGAATGTACTATCTATACCTTATTTCCCCCCTCATTTTGTAATGCTCAACTACATAAAATTGCTTTTAAAATATATTTTTTCAATTCTTTGAAAACATCCCATAAAATTAAAATGATGTTAAAAACATGAATTTTGTACAAGAATGGCACACAAATCAATAAAACCTTCTTCCAATATGGAAAATTTATGAACTTGCAGCGCTTTATTTCTTTCACATTGTGTCATCAACGCAACTAATAACACACAGAGCACCGACAAAAACATTTTTTTGGTATAAGTTTGTACTCTTTTGTCATACCTTACCAATCGCAATTTATATTGTGGAAGAGATTTATCTTTTCTAGTGGATCATGGTTCAAAAAATGTCATTTTATATTAAATTATTAACGATTTTTTTTTATTAGTGTACGGTCGTGTCTGAGGCCGTGTCTTTTTGGGCAATTTCCAGCAACCATGCCCATAATTCCTCCATTTTATTGACACGGTCGTGTCGCCTTGTCCTGTTCTTATTTAAGTACTTTTTTTAGTATTTTCAACTCGATTTTGATCCATGGTTGAACCCTAGACACTTTCATTCACTTCTTTCATATTTTTAGGTTAAATTATACTTATATATATGTTCTTTAACACTTTTGAAGCTTGTAATCTTGGATTAGAAGCTTGGATTCCAACACTTCAAGATTTCACCATCCAATTTCAACAGAGAAACTTTCTTTCCTTTTATCTATTTCTTTTGCAAGATTTATGTTTATTACTTGTGCTTAAAAAATATAATGATTGGTAATAAGCATACTGTTATTGTATGGTATATAGTATCAATTCAGTATTGGTATTTGGTAATAACCATACGGTTAATGTAATTATAATTATGGGGATATCAAATCTGAATTAGTTATTCTTAAGCATACTGTTAATGCAATTACAATTACAATACAAAGTGATTTTTTAAACCTAATGGGGTAGCTCAAGTGGTAAATGAGCTCTGATCTCTTTGTGGGGAAGAATTTCGGAAAAATTTGGATTTGACTCCCACAAGTGACGACTCCCGAGCGTGAGTGGACTTGGACCGTTAAACGGACGGAGAAAGTTCCGGTAAAAAAAAAAACAAAAAAAAAAGGAGTGATTTTTTAAATTCTTATGCATGAGTAAATACACTACCAGCCTATATTTCAAACATTCATCACATACATGGAAAGGTGAAATGATTGAATGAAAGTGACATCAAATCTGCTATCAGCAGAGAATTATTTGTTAATCACAATAGGAAATATTTGTGTTTTTGCCCTTAAAATTCCCCTCGAGTATCTTTAATATTTTAATTATTGGGAATGCAAGCCCCACAAAGGCACAAATTGGCAAGAAAAGTCATGTGTTCTTGGGAGACACCTTGTACTATTCAAGTGGCAATTTAGAAAAGAATTGCATCGTTTTCACAAACCATATTTTGTAGCTCTAGTATATATATGCATGATAACTAGTCATCCATCACGATAACTACCCCAAAGCTAATACAATTGAATATATAAAGCCACAATATTATCACCTTTAAGAATTTTTAAATTGAATCATAATAAAGTATTTGATGGCATTATTCAAATGTTATCTATATCCGTATCTCATGTTCAACTTTTACCTCATAGGATCTTTCAAAAAAAAAAACTTTTACCTCATAGGATTGTAGGATTCTATCAAAATCTCTAGCTTTAACCTCAACTCATATATTATATATTTACGTAAAGTTTTGGTACATTTTTGCAATAATAATAATAATATAATACCAAGTTAAGATATCATTTTTTTTCGACAACCTTGATATTAACACAATATAGTCATTATGCACTCTCTAATGACAATTTCAAGATGTTTTTTCTCCAATCACTATTATGACCCAAATTGACAAGGTGATTCACCCATTTATTTGGCAAATCATATTGTGATCCTAATTCATATTCAATTTATTACTATATAGAGTTATTTTTAGTAGATTCATTATATTTTGGTATATATTTGTTTTTGGTACATTAAAAGTTTGTTTTTAATATACTGCAAGTCAAAGTGAATTTGTGGTACATATTACTATATCAATTTTAACCAAACATATGAATCTAACATTCCTAGCAATTTAACATACCCTAAGGTAATCTATTATTCCGTGAACCAAACGACCCCTAAAAGTAAACATATAGTATACTAAAAATAGAAATTTCTACTTTTAGTCATCAACTATTATGACATTAACACATTTAGTCATATACTTTTTAATTTTGTGACATTACATTTTCGGCTTTTTTTGTTTTTTTACCACAACTAGTCCTCTATTTAAAATTTTATCATTCAACTTTTAACAAAGATAACTAATATGTAATTTAATCATTCAAACTTATTGTTCCAATATATAATTTTTCTCTATCTTTCGTAAACTCTTTTAATTTAATGATAAAAATATATGTTAACACTATTTATTAAACTATAGAATGACATATAAATTCAAATGAAGGACTAATTGCGAGAAACAAATGAAAGTGAATGGTCTAACGAAACAAAATTAAAAAGATATAACTAAATATAATATAAAAAAGTGTCAAATATATAATAGGTCACTATATACTTATCGCTTTTGTGCAATCTAACCATCAAGCAAGCTAAATATGTGCAATTGGAACATTCTTATGATTTCTTTTAATATAATTTGAGTTAAAAACATTTTGATCTTTACTCCCAACTAGCATGATAGCGAAAAAAAAAAAAACAACTTTTAGTAGATACCATGTAAATAATATGATCAGATTTTATCGGAAAAATTGAAAAATGTCTCAATTGCACATATTTTACTTGTTTGATGATTCGATTACACACTTTTTAAGTTTAGTGCGTGACCTAATTACATAAAATTAAAAAGTTCAGTAGCCTATTTAACATTTTTCAATATAATAATGTCACACTAATCGAATATTATAATTATTGAAATTAGCTCATACTAAAAATGAAACTGTATCATCGTGCCGAATCAATCTTGTTACGCGAACCTTAATTAACGGTATAAGTAATGCATTTAATTCCTCCCCACAAACCATGTGATATACCACCCTTCATTAATCAATTTCTTACCGTCCAACTAAATGCAGTGTACACCTATAGTATGAGAGTACAGTGGATGTTGTATGACTTTGTTTATACATACCGTTGACATTGATAATTTTATGAAATGTGATGAGGGTTAGATTAAAGTAAATATGCTCACATGGGTAATTTAACTGATCACAGAGATAAAATTTGTCACAAGAGATCATAGATTAAGTCCCATCACCAGTGACAGTGTTAGAGCAATCTCTCAAAATTAGAAGGGGCTACTAGTGCACAATGATGCAAAAGTCTAACTTCTGTTGGTTAGTAGAGTCACCATGATTTACCCCTCCACAAACTGTCAGGTTGAGGTGTGGGGCACCTGGGATGAGTGATTCCACTTTTTAATTTGTCACAAGATTAAAGCAAATATCTTCGAACAATTATAGCTTTAAATTAATTAAATTGAATGTTGAACTCATAGTGTTGAATAAAAAAGCTTTCTGAAATTTTGTTATAATAGAGAGACCAAATCTTTGTGGGGCAAGTAAATAAACTAGAGATTGTCGATCTCCACTAAATAAATATTTTGTGAGATGAATATTGTATTTATAATATGTTAAAAGGCTGCAGATTAAGAATCGAAAATAATTTTGTGTTTGCTGACTGCTCAACAAATCTTCTAGACTCTCTCCAAAGAAATGTGGGTTGGTTGGTCCATTTCATCTACCAACACCTTAGATTATACTTTCAAAACCAACAACACAAAAAGCTTGGTTCTTATTTAATTATAAAATAAGGGGAAAAGACTTTTAACTATTCATCTGAAAACATCTTTTTTTTTTTAAAAAAAAAACCATCTGAAAACATCTTAATTGTTTTATTAATGCTTATTTGAATATAATTAATGTAATGTTATTAGGAAAAAATATATTATTTTTCGTGTTACTAGTTAAAATCAATCCATAATGTTCACCACTTCACCCTCTAATGATGCATTATTTATAAGGTTATTTAAAAAATCTATTTTTTNAATGATCTCATCTCTTTGAATGAATGGAAGTCTTTTGTTTCTGTTGATTGAATAATTGGAGTTCTCTTTGGTCTTCTATTGTTTTTGCATAGGCTGCTTGTGGACTGAACATTAAATTACCAAAGGAGAAGATTGAAGATATTGATGCTGGAGATGTGTACAATGAGTTGGCAGTTGTGGAGTATGCAGAAGACATTTACAAGTTTTACAAGGAAGCTGAGGTAAATCACCATTGGCTCTGTTTACTGTATAGCGCTAGATTCTATTTTTGATTGCTCTATTAATTACCATTGGCTGTTTTTAAGGTTGTGTTTACTGTATAGGTCTAGATCAATGTCAATATTCTTTAGGGGGGTCTGTTAGTATTCTCTTTAGTTTATTTTTTTTATCCACATTTGAATGCCTAAATATGCCATCCCTCTATCTGTTTTTCCCTCTTCTGAAGGTTTTAAGTTAACAGATGCATGAAATCAATGTATTTCGGAATGATATCGCATGATTCACAGAAAGCTAACATTTACTTTTTTAATGCAATAGAGTACAAGGTGCATTCCTATAACTTTAATGGCATAAGTGCATTCGGTTTTATGGATGATCTCTTACCTGGTTCGAAATCCTTTTTCACTGCTAAATCAGGTAATATATATATTTTCTATTGCTGATTTTTTGTATTTTTTGCGAGAGAGGTTTCATTTCATCAAGTGCTGATTTTTATGTGCATTTTTTATATTTATCGGTTGTGGATGGGTACCAAAAAAATTTCGGGTGACACATGGAGATCTATTCAATCTGATAGTAGTCAACAACGGCCTTCATTTATTTAAAGCTCTAAATAAATTTCAGGTGTCTAATTAGTTCATTTTTCTTATTACTAGATTAATGTCATCAGTGATAACTAATTTCATCTTGAACCCTTTGCTTTATTAATTTAGATCACTTGCTGATATGCTTAAGTTCCTTTCCTCAATTTTTCAGGATCCTGCGGAAGCTAACAAGCCTTTGAAAATTCAAAGGGAGTTGGATGAAACAATAAATATTCTTGTAAGTAATGTGCTGTAATTTTATTTAATTTTTCTTTTGAGAATGAAAAATGTGCCGGAGATCGATAACGCTTTGATGAACAAAAGGCTCTTGCTCTAGAAGTAGGTTTTGTGTATTTTTTATATTATCATCATTATATATACTTCAGTACATGATAGCTGCACTTTTATAAATTACAAGACTATGACTATTAAAACTTGCATTGTTTGCTTAGCTTTCAGCCTCCATGGGATTTTGAAGTTGAAAATAAGTTTATCTTGCATT
Organism: Ipomoea batatas; assembly: GCA_002525835.2. Lineage (NCBI taxonomy): Eukaryota > Viridiplantae > Streptophyta > Magnoliopsida > Solanales > Convolvulaceae > Ipomoea > Ipomoea batatas. Next base: position 1,816,678 of record CM008333.1, on the reverse strand, counting down.
TTATATATGGAGGTGACTACAATATGAAGGTTAAAATGATTTGAGTTCCATGTTTTTATCTTATTTTATGTGTTGTAATAATGCTTGTAAACTTGTTGTCAAGCTTATTTATTTTTTCAGGGTGAGCTGAGTTATGAAAAAATGGGGGAATGGCAATTTTTTTCTCCTTTAGTGGCCTCCACTATGGGTCTCCTGGGCTCTCTCTCTCGCCCTCTCTCTTTTTAATTTTATTGTTGTTGCATATATTGATTTCTCTGTAAAATAAATCTGCAGATGCTATGGGCCTGGGGAAAACTGTAATGACAATTGCTCTAATACTTGCCAGGCTGGGCAAGAACTTGCTGAGGATATGGCTATTACTCAGCATTCTAGGAACAGAAGGATTAAAGGTGGCACTCTCATTGTTTGTCCTATGGCATTACTTGGTCAGTGGAAGGTGTGTTTGCTAGTCTATAGCCCCTTTTTTGCTTAATTTCAACATGAAATTGTGATTGATATTGATTATAATTCTTATATCAGGATGAACTTGAAGCCCATTCAAAGCCAGATAGCATTTCTGTTTTTGTTCATTATGGTGGGTACATAAGTAAACCCTAGAGTGATAGCAGAACCAGATGTGGTCTTGACAACCTCTATGGTCTTCTATCTGCTGCATATAAGGCTGTAAGTGATCAGTATCAATGTTTTCCAGATCAGTATCAATGTTTTCCCTTGAGCTTGAAAGTGTATTTATTCTGTTCGTTTGGTTCTATGCCCAATGCTACTTGTTATGGACTACCTTGATTAACCAGTTTTTAACTTTGATTTAGGATGGGGGGAGTAGCATATTCCATAAAGTTGATTGGCATCGAATTGTACTGGATGAAGCACACACCATAAAGTCTTGGAGAATTGTGAGTGCTAGGGATGCATTCACATTGTCTGTACATTGCAGGTGGTGTCTCACTGGTACTCCACTGCAGGTATGTTCCCTCATCTGAGTGCTCCACTTATCATGTTTCCTAAAAAAATAAGTATTGTGTAAGATCGTCTCATGTGAGAAACATAATACTTTTTAGACTGTTCTAGCAATCCAGTTTATGTTAATGATGTCCTCACTAATTGCTGCAGAATAATGTGCAAGATCTTTACATGTAAGCATTAATGGTTTTGAGAGAATGTTAATCAGTTTCTGAGGCTTGGTTAAAAAAAGGTAATTGTCACACTGTTCAAACACACTGAACTGTTCTTGATACTTGGTTCTGAGGCTTTTTATGGACTCGGGGCAAGGCAAAGAAAGTTGTACAGGCACAAAATCTCTGGTTTGATATCTTGAAGTCTTAGATAGAAACTGGTACTCCCTACATGCTATATAAGGTTAGTTTTATACTCTTTATATGCAAAAGACTTTATCTGATTCTTCATTTGCATTTTAGTTATTAGTTAACCTTGTTTGCAATGTTCTAAGATTCTGTCAACAAAAAAAGCAACCAGCAAAATCTTGGTACTATTAAGTCATTGAGATTATTGAGTATACAAGCCCAACGGAAACTGCGGTCTGCAATCTGGCTTCAATTGCTTTGCCACGATTTGTCAGGGAAAAAGTAATTTATTGAGTCCATAGGATACATATTTAGTGCTCTATAAATCGATACTTTGATTTTGACAAACTGGCAGAGGTTTGACTTGTTCCATAAGTAATTGCTTCATAACTTTCTTGATGTTATAATTTATAAATTTGGCTGTAATGTGTTCCTTCTTATTAATACAGGTTACTGCAATAGTTACATATTGATGTTAACTTTTATCTCGTCGAAACTGCAAAGAACTCTAATTTGCGTCACAGGTCCATTGGGATTGGTGTCCAAGGTCTTGCTGACACGTTCACTTTACTTGGCATGGCTTTTTATTCACCAGAGGTGAACTACCTTGATGCAACAGTAATTCCTTCTTCTTGATGCATTATTTCTTTTGTTCTGATACAACATCTGATGTGCAGGCCCA
>CM008333.1:1736964-1756305 GCA_002525835.2 Ipomoea batatas | reverse complement strand
TTTAACAGGTCACTTGAATTTTCGTGCCACCTGCGAAATATTTCGGCAATGGCGACTACTGTCGTTGTGGTTGAGGTTGTTTCTTGTGGGTGTTTTAGTCTCTTTCTTGAGGTTGTTTCTTAACTCTTGCAACAAAGATAGCCACGAGGAGTACGATGAGGAATACGGGGTTGCCGCTCAACTGATCTGTATTGTTGTCGTGTTATGCCCATGCCCATGCCCATTCCCATATTTTAACTTGAATGACAGTGCACTATCCAGAATTTCAAATATCGTTGAAGTCACGACCGACGATCCATCCAAAATCTCTTCAAACTCGGATCTTACATCGTATCTGTTTTTCGTTGCTCTCGAGTTCATACGCTGATGTTGAACAATTTTATTGAAACTTGGAATTAGCGAGGAAATTGTAGAGTTTGTCATTTTCCTGCTGCTTTCTCTTTCCATGGCCTGGCACGCGCAACTGCCATTGAAGTACGAGGGAACATTCTTCTTCTACCTTCGAGGCAGTGAAGAACCAACCGCCATTGAAGTAAGAGGGAACATTCTTTTTTGTCTAAGGTTGGAAGTGAGGTGCTGATTGAATAAGCTTTGGATTGGAAATGGAATTGTAATACCCAGCAATTTCGCAGGTCGTCGCCGGGGGCCGGAAAATTCAAATGACCGGTTAAAAATGGGTTAATTGCTCTTTTTTCGGTTTCAGTGGCTTAATTGCTTTATGTCTCTGAGTTTATTTAGTGGTTTATTTGGGGTTATTCGAGTTCAATGGTTTAATTACTTGTTCCCAAATAGTAAGATGACTTATTTGTAGTTTATCCCTATTTATTTTTTTTAGAATTCATAGATTTGTTTCTTCAAAAAAAAAAAAGAATTCATAAATTTTTCTTAATTGTAATTGGAAAAAAAAAACTTTAAGAAGAATTGACATTAAAAATTTGGTGAATAATTTTATATTTTATGCACGAAAAATGTCACTTTTAAATTAATTATTGAATTGTAGTTTTTTTGTTGAACTTTTATATTTGGATAAAAAAATTATTACATTTTTTTTTTGTTATCTAATACAACTTGAAGTCCAAATGAATTTGGTCTCAATTTACCTGTGATCTTTGATATGTCTTTTGAAATTATGTTTATTACCCTTTTATAAATAGAGGTTTCTATATATTATTATGGCGAAATTTAAATATTAAAAAAAAAAGAAAAAAAAACCTTCTCACCCTCATATGTTCTTGTCTCTGTATTGGAGGATTTGGTGGTAATTGATTGGTGGGACGATCGGGGAGAAGAATTTAGGAAATTTGCCTCTATTTGTCGATTACTCTATCAATACAATTTTTGGCAGCATTATAGGAGAAATCGCTTCAGTTATTTCCTTATTGACTCTCTTTTGTTGAGGAGGAGAAATCTGGCATGTCCTTTTATATAAACCATATGTTTCATAAACTTTATAGGTTTACATAGAGTTTTTTGCATTTTTAGTCCCACGACTATAGTGGCATTTGTATGATTGGTTCACGACTTTCAAATTTTGCAATTTTGGTCCATGACTATTGTTTTTGTTGAAAAAGATGGTCCTTTCGGCGCCGGAAAACAAAAATCGGCGGATTTTCCGGCAATTTTTCGCCTGGAAAAAAAATCGACATATTTTCCGTCAATTTCTCGTCGGAAAAAAAATTCTCCTTTCAAGTTGGATTAAAATTGACATTTCTAAAAAATTAATTTAGTTTACTTTTTATTCAAAATTGACATTTCTAAAAATTTTCCTTTGTGTTGGCAGATGTTAGATGTTACTACTGGACAAAATTATTCAAATATTATTTTTACTTTTTAGTTTAAATTTAATCTTAATAATATTATTTTTTGTTGATCTTGAATTTGTATTAATAATTTTAAATTTGTACTTAATTGGCTAAAAAGTAAATATAATTTAAATTTGATAGGGTAATACGCATTCGTACCCGTACATCCTTACGGTAAACGACCGCCAGGGTGAGCTCCCCGACCTCGGGAGCCGTTCCCGACCTAAACTCCGTTGCCCGACCTGAACTTCACAGCCCGACCGTATGACGCGCCCCGGACTAGCGCGCCCTCCGACAGCTTTCCGTCTGCCTGACACGTGTACGGCAGTGCGGCTCCGGTACTAGTCGACAGTGCATGCGCCCCACGTGTGCTCCATGCCGGAGGACCGGAGACCACCACTCGAACCTCCCCTATAAATATCTGCATTTATTAAGGAGAGGGGACTTTTGCCAACCACCCCAAATACACGGAAACCGACTCCCGGTCTCCTGTTACCTTCGAGTTCTTAACGCGACATATTGAAGTATCATAATACGATCGTACGCCCTTTTATACGATTACCTCCCTAATTCTCTACATCATTTTTGGCGCCGTCTGTGGGGATCGAAAGTTGTTCATCCAGAGAACGGCGACGATCACCCTTTAGTCATGTATCCTTACTTGGATTTCTTCAACAAACCAGAGAATCAGATGGAGGACCCCGACGACCCTGGTACCGGCGACCAGGACCTCCGGTCCCACCTCAATGCCCACATGGGATCGGATAGGGCACATCCGGTCGAGCCCCCACCTCAAGAGCCAATCAATGTGATCCATGAGGTCCTAGTTTTCCCTCAGATCGTTGGAAAACCGTCGTACCAGTATCCCGTGAACCCCATGGGGGTTCCCGACTTGAATTACCCATGGTGGCAGGGCACCCCTCAGTATTACCCGCCACCGTATCAATTCACACCCAGCGTCTATCCGCAACCTGGGTACTTCCCGATGCCGGAGGCCACCCCGAACCCCGTGAATCCGGAGCTCCGGCGTGTGCAGTCTGAACGGCGGCATTCAGCTCCTTACCCCGACCCCTCAGGGCCGTCCCGGGCCCCCTTACTTAATCACACGGAGGCAGCTGAGGCCGTAGAGTACGAGTCCCCTCAGCGAAGGAGCGCTTTCGACCGGCTAAGGCGCTCGGCCCGGGAACGGTTGGGGGTAAGGGAGGAAGGACGTCGGTCTGTCGACGGGTCTGTCTCCAGCTACCGCGGAGATTCTGAGAGCAGCAGCTCACGCTCGGGTCGACCCCGGAGCCGCCCGAGGAATAGTGGTAGCGCCCTGCCTCGAGGCCTCATGGAGCAAGTCCGGCGAGAGTTCGATCGCTGGAGGAATGAGCAAGCACCAAGGTCTGGGAACGACGCCGCAGCACTACTCACGACCCCTTTCACGGATGAGGTCATGAACCATCCTTATCCGATCGATCTCCGCGTCCTAGGGAACAAGGGCTACAACGGGAAAACCGACCCCGAGGAACACATCAACGCGTACTACGGGAACATGTTGATGATGGGGGTGACCGACGCCGTAATTTGCCGAGCCTTTTACTCCACCTTGGAAGGCCGGGCAATAGAGTGGTTTAAGTCCTTGGAGGCCGGGTCTATCGACAGCTTCGCAGAGCTAGCGCGGAGGTTCATACAGCGCTTCGCAACCTCGAAGGCCGTCCGCCGACATTTCACGTACCTAGAGATTGCGAAACAGGATGAGGGGGAAATCCTGGCCGACTTCCTCGTCAAATGGAAGAGCGCAGTAGGGGAAGTGGAGCCCATGGATGACCGAACCGTTGTAAACGTCCTTCATTCTTCGCTACGGGCAGGCCCCTTATATCAGGATTTCATCCTCCGTCCCCCATATCTTATGAGGAAGCCTTGCGGCGGGTGGCCGCCCATGCCAACGCGGGAGAAGCCAACGCAGCCAAACGAAGACTAGAGGCGGGCCTAAGCCGGAATGATCGGAGAAATAGTGACCGACCCCCAGGCCTAGGGACGGGCCTAGCCGAGACAAGGGACCGAGCTTCTCCCAATTAACGCGGCCAATAGCTGAAGTTCTGGATTACGCCCAGTCGTGCAATCTCATTCGGTTACCAGAGCCTGGTCGGGACGGGGAGGATAAGTCGAAATACTGTGCTTACCACCGGAATAGGGGGCATAATACAGAGGATTGTTCGAGTTTGAAGAGGGTCGTGGAGGAGCTTTTAAGATCTGGAGAGTTATCCCAGTTCGTGCAAAAGGAGAAGAGTAAGAGATCATGGAAGAAGATGTTTCGAAGGTTCGGCAAGGACCGGAAGAACCGAGGAAGCCAAGACGATAAGGATGACCGAGACGAGCCGCCACCGTCGACGAGCGCCAAACAGGTTATCCATGTAATTTTCGGAGGCCCCGAGGGCGGTGACGATCCTGAAGAACGCCGTCAGTGGTCCCGCGAGTTACATGTTAGTCTGGTAGAGTCTGAGCCCCGCGCGAAGTGACTTCGGGCGGATCCCATAGCATTTACGGAAGATGATCTCCCGGCCCAGCCCGATCACAACACGGAAGCTCTGGTTGTCACGATAGACGTCATGGGTATCGACGTTCAACGAGTTATGGTCAACACCGGTAATAGCGTCAATGTGTTGTATTACGACGTCTTCAAAAAACTCAACCTCGATCCGATCGCCATGACGTCCGTTCGTACTCCTTTGTCGGGCTTTACAGGCGACACCATCCAGCCTGAAGGAACCATTCGGCTCCCAGTGGTGGTCGGCACCTTCCCTCGTGTACGAAAGGCAGAGATGGACTTCGTGGTAGTCAACTTGGCATGCGTCCACAACATCATCCTGGGACGACCGGGTATTGCTCAGCTCGGAGCGGTGATCTCCATGCCCCACCTATGCATGAAGTTCCATACGCCCGAGGGCGTAGGGGTTCTCTGAGGGGATGTGCGGTCAGCCCGAAGATGTTATGTGAAGGCCGTTCAGAAACACGACGCGGGATCGTCTCGAGTTAACACCATCTCCAAGAGGAAGGATGAGGAAAAAAAGGAGCAACCCGAGCCGTCGGAGGACACGAAGGAGATTGTACTACACGCTGACCATCCCGACCGGACCGTCCGTATCGGCGCCATCCTCGACCCCGAGTTAAGGGCAGCCGTCATCGCAACGCTCCAGCAATACGCGGATATCTTCGCGTGGAGCCCACAGGACATGCCGGGGATCGACCGTAGAGTAATTTGCCATCGGTTGGCCGTTGACCCCAACGTCAGACCGGTCAAGCAAAAGGCCCGACACCTATCAACCGATCGCAGAGAATTCGTCCGACAGGAGGTACGGACGCTGGAGGCCATAGGTCACGTAAGACCGGTAGCTTATCCTGATTGGTCGCCAACGTAGTACTGGTCCCCAAACCCCCGGCCTGGCGCATGTGCGTTGATTACACAGATCTGAATAGAGCGTGTCCCCTTGACCCGTATCCTTTGCCAAGTATCCATCAGATGGTGGACGAAACGGCCGGGGCCGACCTAATAAGCTTCATGGACGCCTTCAAGGGCTACCATCAAATCAAAATGGCCGAGGAAGATGAAGACAAAACCGCGTTTGTGACACCAGACGGGCTTTTCTACTATCAAGTCATGCCGTTCGGGCTGAGGAATGCCGGGGCGACGTACCAGAGGATGATAAATATGCTATTTGAAGAACTTCTGGGCACCACGATGGGGGCCTACATAGACGACATGCTCGTGAAGAGCACGGACCGAGCAGACCATTGCCGCGACCTCCGGGCTTGTTTCGATATCATGCGACGCCACAACATGCGGTTGAACCCCAAGAAATGCACCTTCGCTGTTCAGACCGGCAAGTTCTTAGGCTTCATGATGACCAAGAGAGGAATAAAGCCTAACCCCTCCAAGATCAGGGCGATCCTCGACATGGAACCCCCGGCCACGGTCCGAGAAGTCCAGCGGCTAACAGGCCGACTGGCCGCCTTAAGTCGGTTCTTATCAAAGCTGGCCGAGCGCTCTTTGCCGTTCTTCCAAGTCCTCAAAAAGGCCAACGCCTTCGTGTGGGATGACGAGTGCCGAGCGGCCTTTGAGAGCCTCAAAGAACACCTCATGTCGCCTATCGTGCTGTCAAGGCCGGAGGCCGGCGAGACTTTAGATGTATATCTGGCGGTGGCACACAGAGCGGTGAGTGCGGCCCTATGTCGGACCGACCCAAAGGGCATGCAGCGCCCTGTATACTACATCAGTCATGCTCTTCAAGGGCCCGAGCTACGGTACGCGCCGATCGAAAAGGGCATGCGAAGTTGTCCCCATATTTCCAAGGCCGAAGCATCAGGGTATTAACCGACCACCCGATTGGGGTAGTCTTGTGCACGTCCAGCTCCTCCGGCCGCATGGTCAAGTGGGCCATGATGCTCACGCAGTTCGCCATCGAGTACTGCCCGAGGCCAGCAATTAAAGGCCAAGCCCTTGCGGATTTCCTAGTCGAATGCACGGCTCGAGAGCAGTCCGGGGGAGCATGCCCCGCGGAAAGCGGCCAGACCTGGTGCCTATCAATCGACGGCTCCAGTAGCAAAAGGGGGGCGGGGGGTGGCGTGGTGATAACAAGTCCGGAAGGCTTCAAGCTGTATTACGCGCTACTCTTCCGTTTTTCTCTGACCAATAACGAGGCCGAATACGAAGCGCTGCTGGGCGGCATTGACCGAGTGAAGGCCTTAGGCGCGACAGCAGTAAAAATCGCCACAGACTCTGCCCTCGTGGTCGGGCAGGTCTTGGGAACGTATGAAGCCAAAGGAGAGCGCCTAATCCGATATCAAGACCGTGTGGTGCAAGAACTCGCGACCTTCGAGACTCACTCCGTCCACCACATTCCCCGGGCCGAAAATGCTGATGCGGACATCTTATCGAAACTCGTACATCAGGCACCGGAACACATATCAAAAATTGCTCGGATTGAGGAAGTACCCGCGGCTCGGATCGACCTGGAACAGGTTGCGCCGGTCGATGAAGCCGACCACTGGATCACCGACCTTGTATCTTAATTACAGATCGGGGAGCTCCCCGATGATGAAGTCAGGGCTCGAAAGGCAAAGCTCAGAGCCCCCAGGTTTGAAGTGTTAGAAGGAAAACTGTACCGGCGTTCATATGGCGGCCCCTTGATGCGGTGCCTCAACTCCTTTGAAGCGGAGCTAGTTATGACCGAACTGCATTCCGGCATTTGTTCGGCCCATCAAGGAGGGCGGTCGCTGGCGAGGAGGATCATGCTTATAGCGTACTACTGGCCATCTATCCAACTGCGAGTCCTGCCATACCGTTCGCTAGGTGGGGGGTAGACATCCTGGGACGGTTCCCCGAGCTCGCAGGCTGGAAGAAGTTCATCATAGTGGCAGTAGACTACTTTTCCAAATGGGTAGAGGCGGAGCCGTTGGCCACCATCGCCTCGCAACAGTGTGAGAGGTTCCTGTGGCGGAATGTTGTCTCGCGTTTCGAAGTGCCAGTGCAGATCGTCACCGACAACGGGCGCCAATTCGAGAGCAAATCTTTCCAAAATTTTCTGGCTACCATCGGAACGAGGTCGACAAGGACCTTCGTCGTATATCCACAAGGGAACGGCCAGGTCGAAAACGTCAACTGGACTATCCTGAGCGGGTTAAAGAAGAAGCTTGACTCTGCAGGTCGGAGTTGGGCGGAGGAATTGCCCTACATCCTCTGGGCGTACCGGACCACGCCGAGAGAAGCGACCGGCGAGACCCCGTTTGCATTGGTCTATGGCGCCGAGGTTAGGCTCCCGATCGAGGCGTGGATCCCGACCCGAAGGGAGAAGGAGCTTGACCTGATCGAGAATGAGAGCTTGATGGCTGCCGATCTGGATCTCCTAGATGAACGAAGGCACGTAGCGGCCCAAAGGATCGCAAGCTACCAGCAAAGAGTGAAGACTTACCACGACTCCCGTGCTAGGCCCCGTTACTTTCAGGTGGGGGATTATGTCCTCCGAAAAAGGGAGGCGAGCAAACCTCAGGAGGGAGGCAAACTGGCCCAGTCGTGGGAAGGGCCATACGTGATCGCGACCGTCATCCGACCAGGGACTTACCGACTGAAGACCACCACGGGCAAGGATGTGGACCGGATATGGAGCTCGGAGAACTTTGTTTTATATTATCACTAGAATGTACTCGCCATTTTAAGGCTGTTGCGAATCTGTTAATGATGGCTCGTGGGTCGAGATGACCGTGGTCGTTTATCTAAGACTTCGCAAGTCGAAAGGTGTAATTGCGCATCAAAGGTCGATAAGACCTGGCCTGACATAGGCCTAGGTAGTTCCAATTCCACCTGGGGTCGAGAAGACCTGCGCCTGCCATAGGCCCCGATGAATCAAGGATCAGCAAGGTCGATAAGACCCGGCCTGCCATAGGCCTGTGCAGATCCAACTCCGCCTGGGGTCGAGAAGACCATCAAGGATCGGCAAGGTCGAGAAGACCGACGTTCCTGGGCTTAAGCCATAACGCAAGAAAGGCCTGTAGGCCTTAGCTCGGATGGTTCGGCCAAACCACCCGTCGCTGAGGGAACAGTCTGAAATAAAACGACCTAAAGAAAACCAAACGCGGAAATCGTAAAGGCAAACGCGCAAAATAATAAAGTAAATGGGAAAGAGCATTTCAATTCGACTAAAGCGATCGCCAAAAAACAAAATGCGCGACACAGTCCAGGCCGGGCGCTGGATCGGCATAGGGCATGGGACCAGGGGCCGGCACCGGATCGGGCATCACGCTCATCACGGTGGCGAAGTCCCTCTCGTCCAAGGACTCCTCGAGAGCTTCCCGCACGGCCTGTTGCAACTCGTACCGGCCTTTCGCATGGGCCCACTCACCATAGCGCCAAGCGAGCTCTTCCCCGACCTCCTTATGGATGAACGCCCGAAAGAAGGCTTAAGCTTCCCGAGGATCACGGCACAGGAAACCGGAGAGGTTAGCATAGCTCGACATCTTTTCGTTCATCTCGGCGGTCTCCCGCTTTGCTGCCTCGACCTCTAGCTCCGCACTCGCGATCCGGGCTTCTAGTGCCTGCACCTTCTCGGTCAGCTCTTTGTCCTTCGTCGCCAGACTCTCCCTCAGAGGGACGACGTCCTTACGCACCACGTTCTCCGCGGCCTTGGCACTGCAGAAGAGGTCGTTCGTCATATGGGAGAGCTGCGAAAGCAAGGAAGTTCAGTCGAGCGCTCAAAAAGAAAGAAATCAAACCCGCGAATCTCAGGGGGGCTCACCCATAAGACGCTCTAAGCAATCATCTCCCCAACTTGGTCGGTATCCAGATCCCGAATGGCCTCCCGGGTCGGGATCACTGCACGGACTTTGTCTATGAAGCTCGCCGTGTGCTCCCCGCCTTCTCGTAACGCGTCAAGGACGGGAGTCGACCCGCGGGCGATCGGACGTTTCTGCTTCTTCGGAGGTGGGATTTCCTCGACCTCTTGATCGGTTGCCTTCTCCTTCCCGCGCCGAGTCGTGGGTCGGGCTACCTGAAGGTCCTCCGCGGGTGCGGTTCCTGTCGAGCTCGCTGGTAGAGTCGATACTGCCCCTTGCGCTGGAGGGACGTCAGTGGGCAGAGGCGCCTTGCTCCCTCCTAGAGTTACCTTCGGGCGCGGCTTCTTGGGACCGGTAGGGACTGGCGCGAAGCTCCGTTCAAGGACCATCCCTGCAAAGGAAAAACAAAAACCAAATCGCTGTTAGACACCCTAACAAGGCGTGCAAAAACCATCCCGACCTGAAAATCAACCCGAACTTGCTTGACAGTTTCGGCGGTCGGGGCCGCCGTGCTCAAGCCGGTCATCTTCTTCGGGACGTACTTCTCGGGCTGGCTGTAGTCCGGGGGCTCCAGGTCGGCAGCCGCTACACTCTCGGGAGATCGGAAGACCCAATACTCGTAGGCCTCTGCCGAGATCTTGACGACCGCGTTCTTTAGCGCCCGGGTCTCCGCGGGGTACTTATGTTTCGTGTAGTGCTCGGACCAAACTCGAGGCACGGGTAACCTCCAAGGATACTTCACCGACACTATGCGGTTCTTCCAGCCCCTGTTGTTATCCGGGAGATCGGGGATCGAGCAGAAGTGCCCGCGAGATTGGGCCATAAGAAACCCCCCCCCCCCGTGTTTCACGGGGATGTGACGAACGGCAAAAATAAAATTAAAGAGCTCCATGGTGCAAGGAACTCCATGCCGAGCGCAAATTTGGGGAAAACAGGCAATTATACGGTGGGCGTTCGGCTCAATTTGGCCGGGCAAGACCCTATAGTGTTCTAAGAAGGAAGGAAGAAAGGGCGAGAAGGGAAAGGAAATGGGCGCTTTGATAGAACCTAGGTGCAACCCGATCCAATCATCGCGAGTCCGGTCAATCACGTTCCCTAAAGACCTTCGGGTCTGGAACTCTACGCGCCCGGTTAAGAGAGCCGTCGTTTCTTCCAGTTCGGAAAGAGTGAGCAAACAGGGATGATTGCGAACATCCTCACTGTTTAGCGGAACAAGCTCTTCCCCGGAAGAAGCAGATGGCTGAGAAGAAGAAAGTTCGAGAGAATGAGGTACAGAAATAGGCCCCACGGTTGCAGGCCGGGGTGGAAGTTCGGCCAAAAGGGCCTCGCGCGTAGCAGGAGGGTACTGAGCCACGACCATCCTCGGAGATTTCCCACGCTGAGGGCCATCTTTGCCCACCCAACCGTCATGAGACCCGACCTCATCAGCCGTTCCGGTGGAGTTTGCTGAGGTCGCATCCGTTGGAGTGGCCTCTACAGCATCGTCGTAGTCTTGGGCCGAGATGTTTTGGCTGTCTGAGTCAGACATCGTAATTTCCCTATAGGGGAAGGGAGTTCGGGTTTAGCTCAAAGGGCCCGACCTCAACTAAACAGTGCTAAGAAAGGCTATTCAGGGCCAGACACAACAAAAGAAAACCAAATTCAAGGTATCGGGAGTCCCGATCGGAAACATAGAAAGAAGAAGGGGATCGCCGAATACCTGTGTTAAGCGTAGGCGTGCTTGGAGCCGCTGACAAACTTCGCTGAGCGAGCGGGTAACGCGGTCGGGAAGCTCTGGAGTGGGGCGAGTCAGAAGAAGAAAGCGTGTCCCGGGGCGCTTGCACGAGAGGCCTATTTATAGGCTGCAGCGGAAGCCGAAACGCTCCTCGTCATGATGGCGCGGGCATCCCGAGGGGCTCGCCGCACGTTGCCACGTGTAGGGCTCGAGCGCCACGCGTGACGGTCTGGGCCGTTTGGTCGGGCCCATAAGGATAGCGGGCCGACTTCCCCAAAGCCCTTCATTCGACCCGCTAGGGGGGCTATATGATAGGGTAATACGCATTCGTACCCGTACATCCTTACGGTAGACGACCGCCAGGGTGAGCTCCCCGACCTCGGGAGCCGTTCCCGACCTAAACTCCGTTGCCCGACCTGACCTTCACAGCCCGACCGTATGACGCGCCCCGGACTAGCGCGCCCTCCGACAGCTTTCCGTCTGCCTGACACGTGTACGGCTGTGCGGCTCCGGTACTGGTCGACAGTGCATGCGCCCCACGTGTGCTCCATGCCGGAGGACCGGACACCACCACTCGAACCTCCCCTATAAATATCCGCATTTATGAAGGAGAGGGGACTTTTGCCAACCACCCCAAATACACGGAAACCGACTCCCGGTCTCTTGTTGCCTTCGAGTTCTTAACGCAACATATTGAAGTATCATAATACGATCGTACGCTCTTTTATACGATTACCTCCCTAATTCTCTACATCAAAATTTATTAAAAAAAGTAAAAATAATTTTGAATTTGTATTTAATTTTACTAAGATTAAGTTGGCTACGTATGCTTTTAGAAATGAATTAGTTTTATCTTTAATGAGTTTACTAAAATTAAAAATAATTAAATTGACTACATATGTTTTTAGAAATGAATTTTTTTAACTTAAATTAATTGTTTAGAAATGTGTATTTTAATCCTATTTGAAAGGAGAATTTTTTTCCGGCGAGAAATTGATGGAAAATATGTCTTTTTTTCCCGGCAAAAAATTGCCGGAAAATCTGCCGGTTTTTGTTTTCCAGCGCCAGAAGGACCATTTTTGCAACAAAAACAATAGTCATGGACCAAAATTGCAAAGTTTGAAAGTTGTTGACCAATTTTGCAAGTGCCACTATAGTCGTGGGACTAAAAATGCAAAAAATATGAGTTTTTTTTAGTTAAAATAAAAGGGTTTTTTTTTTCACTTTTGGTCTCGCGGAATCATTTCTACATTTAGTATTTAACTATTATTCCTTCTTTTTTTTTAAATATTTAGTCCACAATTTTTAAATTCTTTCAACATTTGGTTCCTCCAACCTAATTTTTTTGTCACTAGTAATCAAATTTCCAACAAACGACTTATTTTGAAAGGCATTTTTGACATCCCAGTACCTCTCCCCAAGAAGTTCAAGAAAGAAGTAATGAAAAATTATACAATTTTTACCTTCTAAGATAAGACACGGGTCACCGGTGACTATAGAAATTAAATCGGAGGAATCAAATGTGACAAGAATTTAAAAGTAAAGAGTTCAATTGTAAAAATGGTCTCAGTTATGAGACCAAAAGTGAAAAAAACTCGTTTATATACTGATGAAATAACATTATGATTATAAAATATAAATTATTCCATTCCCTCGAAATCTCAAAAGTTATGTCTAATCTCCCTCTCTTTTCCCTTCATGCCTCAATCTGTAATAGACTAGGAAATCTGACTCCAAAACCGTGTTTTTGAAGCTAAATACTGGCAGAAATGGAGGAAATTGCAGAGAACATAAAATCCATACTGATTGAGAAGGATAAACAGAGGCTTTCATTGGGTTCCAAAATCTGGTATGACAACAACCATACTTACAAGCTAAAAAGAAACATACATACATACATATATACATACAGTCAAATGCTCTAAACTAATTCCCTAGAGCATTAGTGGCTCTTCATCCTCCACCATGGGCGAGCTGTGATATCAGTGACTGGACTCAGTACGACACCGTTGGGATTTCTCAGCAAACAGCTCTTTCCCCGAATCTTCACAATGAACTCGAACGATGCCATTATTCTCCCTTACTCTGAAGCCCTCGAAGGTCTGCAAACTTGATACACAGTAGTTGCACAGCTTTTGCACAGGAGGTTTGGGATAGAGGAGACCCAGGAGGTTATTGGAGAGTAAAGAACCTGTTCTGCAGAACATTCCGTTTGTTGAAGTTCAACTCCATGTCGTTTTGGGCCTTTTTCTTCACTGATTCAAGAACCTCGACTGCCCTTTCTGCTGTTCGTTTACTCTTTTCAGCACGCTCAGGCTGTCTTTTGGCCTCCTCGTAGCTGTGCTCTGCAATCACAAGCTCGGCTTTTCTCTATGTCAAGTCCTTCCGGGCTGCTTTACTAACAAGTGAAGTGTTTCTGATTACACTCGCTATCTGGCCATCACCCTCGGTTAGAATATCATTGAGAATCTGCTTCAGCCACGAGACCTCGAGATGAGCAGCAGCTGTAGTGTCCGAGACTTTAGTCCTCATCTGTCCAACCATCGAAACAATGATTCCCCAATCATTAGTTCTCAGTTGTCTGATGACATCACAGATTACCTCAAAGACCGAGGCCCTAAACCCCTGCGATGGATAGGGATACTTGGCAGCGATATCACCATGCTTTTCGAAAATCTCATCCAATATAGGAGCATCACTGGCTTTCACTTGATAGCCGTTAACATTCACCTTTTCGCTATCAAGGACTGGGAATCTAGGGGTTGCCTTCTTTGTTCGTCTCCTTTTGTTTTTCGGCTTTTCACCTTCTTCCCCTACAGGTAATTCAGCAGCAGCGTCCCGAACCTGTGAAAGAAGACTATGAACATTAAATTACAAAAATCAATTTGTGAATGAAAATCGCTCAGGGTTCTTTTAAAGAAACAACAAATATTGTTGTAAATTGACTGCTTTTATGATACTGTGAATAAAAATTCAAGTCAAGTTAAGAAGCAATAAGGATTAAACGCGAATTGCTTTCAGCTGCTGAAATTGTTCTAAGAAGCAGAATTTAGATACACATTAGGAGGATTAACGCGGGTGACAAAAGGGAAAGCAAACGCATACCCTTTGATGTGTTGGTTTTATTCTGATAACTTTCCGCTTCTCAACTTCTTGTTTCACAACAGTAATTCAACGGAAGCTTCCTTTGCCTGTGTATTGAAATGTTAGTAGCGGTGCTTCATTAAATTACTGAAATCAATTTGTGAATGATAATCATGTCTAAGAATTGTACCCTTTCAGATTTTGATGGTGCAGAATTGCTTCTGGAAACCTTGCGTTGTTCAACTTCTTGTTTCAATACAGGTAATTCAGCACCATCCCGAACCTGTACATTGAAATGTCACTACCAGTGCTATTGTGGAAATCAATTTGTGAATGAAGATTACGTAAATTCTCTTTAGAACAGCAAACATTGCAATATTGCATCCTTAACATTACCTAAAGATATATGTACTTAAACTTTAGGCAGAAAAATCACAGGATTCCCAAAACGAGACCACATAAACCATATCTCGAGTTGGGGGCCAACTCTCAACAGTAACTTCACAGTTACATCTATAACAGTTTGTTTCTCTTTTTTTGTTTGTTTTTTTTTTGAATACACTATTGACCCTGTTACATGTAGTATCTGTCCATAACAGTTTGTTTCTAAAACAAGAAACTCGAGTTATCGACGCATATTGTTTTCATATTTGCTCACCTTGCACGTACTTCTTGCAGAGCGATCCGAATTTGTTACATGGTCAAGCTTTCTGCGCACCAACAAGTTTCACATTGTCATGAGAGCAAACCGAGAAGAAAATCAGATGTCACTGTATAAATATAATCAATACAGACATTTAAACGTGACATGATTTACACACAGCTTACATTTCAGATAAATCGGCAACACCTGCCACAGTCTCTTGTTCCTGGAAAAATATCAGTGGTATTATTGGTATTAAATCGGTGTAATAGAGGGACCGGTGTAAACATTCAAGTAGACGAAGGGGGAAGAGAAAAAAAATCATGAAATCAAGCCATGCGCTCACATCAACTGCTGACTTAACATCTCTAATTAATTCCCATCGTTCTATTGAAAGATCCAAATCTTCTACATCTCCATCATCATAATTGACCTTGAAAAGGGAAAAATGGCAAACGAAACAATAGAAAGTCACAATCAATGTTGCAGCACTAAAATGATATGAACAATGTAAAAGAAATCTTATAAACAATTAATGAAAAATTAACACAGTTTTGATATGATTGGTAATAACATAATCTTCTTACCTTGTGCTTTTTCTCGAAATAGTCAAAAGAAGTGATACTACCTTCATAGAACCTAGAAACACAAACTGGCACATGAGAAAATATTCAAAAATATAAGAAAACAAATGTCTACTAAATGCTTTTTTTTTTTTTTTTTATTTCTTGTTTAAAGGGTGTCTGTGAACAGAAAGCATATAATCAGCTGCAAAACAAATGTCTACTAAATGTACCCACGTTTGATCTATCGGCCACCAAACCTTTATTCTGCTACCAACCAGCTTTTCAGCTTGCTTTCTTGCCGCCTAGGGAAAAAAATACAAGCATAAGTGAATTTAACGTAGAAAGTAGATAACATTAGCTCAAAAGTGTAGAACTGGATAAACAGGTAGATGAAGGGGGAAGGGAAGAGGGGAGCAAAAAGGCACATTTACACATTCTTTGTGTTGCAAAATCATCAAAACTCTTGAAATACTTAATATGTACATGGCAGCCCAATAAATGTTAATAACTCCATACCTTTTCTGAAGGAGAACACTTCCTCTTACGCTTTTTGGAAGTTTCACCACTGTTGCTCCGTTTTTTAGTAGAAGCAGAACGAAATCCACTATCACTTGGTTTATTTTCCTCTTCTGCACGTTTTAGTGAATCTGAAACTGGCATAAATTGTTCACCGTCACTTGGTTTGTTTCCCTCTTCTGCACGTCTTTCTCTAGTCTGGAAGTCTTCAATAGTGTTGAGACTTTGAGATGATGTAGGCTTTAAGATCCCAGCCTCACTCATACCTAATGTGAAATTTGATCCCTTAGACACCAAATGTTTACGAGGACGACCAATTTTTTTTTGCTCTCTTTCCATTGGCAGGGAGTTTTATCAAATTTTCCTTCAACGCTGATCCAAGTGTGATCATACCCTTCCTCTGGCTTCATCAAAGAATTTGGTTTACGCCCTCTTCTTCTAGTTGGAGGACTGAGGCTCTTATGTGCATCAAATGCACTGGGTCGATTTTCATGGGAAGGATTGTTTCTCACATCTATGTCGTTCTGGTTGACTTGGTCATCTTGGCCAGAAACCTTGGCCAAATCCGAGGATGGAGTTTCTCTAGGGCAATCACTGCTTGATAACTTCTGAGCTGTGCCAACATCTCTAGGAGAAGCGAAATTTGGTGCAAGCTCCTTCTTATCCTGCCACGAGAAAAGAGTAAAAAAGTGTCACTATTAGTTAAATTTTATTTATGCTTTCTTCTCTCTCACGCGGGTTGCACAGAAACTGCACACACTTGAGGAATCATGTTTTAAGACTTAAACTGCCAAACATAAATACAATTATTTCACATGAGACTTGAACATTGGAGAAACTCACCAAATTTTCGCTTTTGATTGCCTCCCGCCATGTTAAGTCCACTATTTCAGCATAATCGTTGATGTTAATGCCCAAGGATTTCACAGCTCCAGGGATATACTGTTGCAGCTTAACATTGCTATTCCTAAAAACTCTCTCTCCCAGCACATAAGAAACATTCAAAGGATTCTGCACCAAAAAATGCAATTTCAGATCCGTTGAGATTTCTTCACTGTCCTCTATTATCATTGTCATGATTGCCTCCATGTATGGTAATAGAGCATTAGCATTGACGGGGCTGAGAACAGGCAAGAAAGATTCGTCAGTTTACGATCAGCAACAACAAAAATGGAAATCAATTCACTCCTAGACTGCCCAAATACAACTAGATCTCGGCACAGACCACCACCCAAGGTGTCACCAACAAAAATGGAACTTGTTCTGCCTTGGAAACTAAAATAGTAATAGTTCTACGTATTGGCAAAGAAATCCAACATGTTGAAATAAAATAAGCTAACATTAAATAATTACCAAATGGAATTCAAAAATAGCTGAAACATCTCTAGAATCAACGCATCCAACTCAAGATCCAACATTAGCACACACAGCCTATACTTAGCAAAAGTCTGAAGAATTGATGCAGCCTTTGAATAACAGCGATCCTCCACGTTTGCCAACTTCCTGAAGGCCATTATTGCAAGCTAAAAAAACTCCTACATAATTGAACAAGAATGAGGTTGATTTTTAGTTGTGATCAAACTCCTCCGGTGAAAAGTGAATCACGCAGGCATGAATACTTCAGGTTTGAATATTTTTCAAACAAAACAGAAAGGAAATTTGAAAGATTAACAAAGTGTGTAATTGCCTCAATTGATTTATCATCACATGGTTGATCTAGAGCTGTTATTCTCAAAATCTCACTCATGTAGTATGTTGTTGAGGTTTTCACTTCCAGATCAATATGTTGTAGAAGTCCATCAGCAAATAGTGCCTTGATTGATGGTTGAAGTGCTTCATGAAATGATCCCGATGGCTCTTGATATACATTAGAAAGAAGAAGCCGTAATCTCTGTAAATTAGAAACAAACCAGAAAATTGAACCACATAAGACAAATTTCTGGAACTCATAATTGTAAAGAAGGATGATAGGATAAATCTCAATAGTAACATCAGAACATTGAACATTGGATGAATTGCTTCTTAGGTATGGTTTATTAAATAGCAATCCGTGGTCAACCAAGCTTTCAATTCCTATATTCCTTGACCAAAAAACACATGTTTTGCACTATTAACTACTTACTAGAACCGAAAATAACCTTTAACACATGACAAAGCAGGGCTGAAAGTGTACTTCTCAGTTATCCCTAACACAATGTTGAGGGGTTAAAAAATCAACATAAAGTTTCCCACAGAACCACCATATAATTGTAGAAGAAACAATACAAACCCTCATTTATGCAAAAGTTCAAACCAAGCCGGGGAACTCACTGTAGTTCCTTCATTTGCCCAATGAAGGGGCTCTACGGTTACATTTTCTTAACAGTCATGACTAATATGAGTTTTTGATTGATACACCCTGTTTGCAAAACAATTAAGGACGTACAGAGATGCCACACAAAATCTTCCCAACTATGAAACATGTGTTATACATGGAACCTACAAGAAATTGTCCAACACCAAAATTTTGACATCACTATACCATAAGGCATAAGGACCTAAGTAATGGTGAAGTTAAGCGTACCGGTATTCATATCAAGTTCGAAATTCAAAAACACAACATACAATCAATACAAAACCAGAAGTACACAACTTTTAACCCCCTTTCAATCAAGACCCCAAAGCAGCCTCAATGTTATATCCAAGTAACACCGTAAACAAATTGATCTCTTTAGGTTGTGTTCATATATACACAAATAACACCACTATAACAGTAACACCCCCATTTACATATAAAAATGGCACACATTCCTACCAAACCGAACCTGCAAAATATTATCCAACACCAAAATTTTGACATCAACAAACCACAAGGACCTATGTAATCATGAAACTAAGCATACGGGTATTCACATCAAGTTCCAAATTCAAGACACAACAGGCACAATGTACAATCTTACAAAACTAGAAGCACACAACATCCCATTCCCCATTCAATCAAGCAACACCATAAACAAATTCATCTCTTTGGGTTGCGTTTACATACACAGATACACATATACAAACACACATAAAAGAATTTTGAATTTGTGATAAATGAGAACAAGGAAATGGGTACAGGAGAAAGGTTGCCTCACTTCAAGTTTTCCCAAAAGCTCCTCTTTTGAAGCCGGAGGGTTAAGGAGAAGCCCATTCCCAGAATCAAGAAGTTGCTTGATTAACTGTTGCTCAGCAAAACCGGCAGGAGACGCGGCACCATCAGCAGCCATTTTTGCACTCTTTCCTCAAACGCAAAAAGAAGCAAAAAAATCAAGAAAATGTTGATCAACAAGAACAACAAAATTCTAGCGAAAAACAAGAAAAGTTCTTGAGAACTGTAATCAAGAACGAGAGAGAGAGAGAGAGAAATGCCCATAAAAATGACACCACCCCGGACTATAGTTAATAATAAAGTATAAAAAAGATGGCGTAGCAAATTGGGGTTAACATGAAAAATGGAAGGCATGCAGAAGAGGGACTGCACATCTGTCATCTGCCATCAATCAGCATTGCTCATCACTCTAGGTCTCCGGTCTCCAGCCGTTACGAAATTTTATTTTATTTATTTTTTTTTTTTTTTTGCTTTTTGGTTTCTACTTTCTAGTGCTTAAGAACTGGAGCAACAACTTCAATTTATGAGTACAACAATGGGTTCTGTTCACACTGGAAAACTTTGCAATTCATATTTTT
>CM008333.1:1579571-1598516 GCA_002525835.2 Ipomoea batatas | reverse complement strand
TGTTAAAACAATAGTTGTAACACAAGAGATTTGATAACGCAGTTTGGGAAAAATCCTATTCTGCGAGGCACTTCTCAGTCTTGAGAATTTGTCTAAATCCACTAAAAGCTTAATATTCAAAGTACATAGTTTTGGGATCAGTAATTACACAATAGATTGATCTTCTCCTATCTAATCTATTGTAACCTAAACACATGTACTACTTTCTAGGGGAATTTAGAATCCTCTCAAACTCTCTTATGCCTCACAATATTAGCTAGGGAATTCGTGAATGGTGTAATGGTGAGAGGTCCTTTAAATAGCCAACTAATCAGAACCAAAACAGAATTGGTGTTATTCCTAGTTTGTTTGAGATTTGATTTCTAATCTTGGTGTACTCCTTTTCCTGACTTGAATTGGATTTCTTTTTGCCAAACAATTGTGATCAACCTTTTGATTCAACAAGTTCAATCCCATATTAATAACTTTAATTTCTCTATATGTTTTGCAGACAAAAGCTGGAGATGCGGCTAAGGGTGGGAAGAAGGAGTAGATTTATAATATAAATGTGTCACTATTTCTTCTGTAAAGAAAATACTCCTTGAATGAATATTGTATACTGAAAAAGTTGTATTTATTATTATTATTATCAATTTAAATTTTTATAAAATAATTTTTTTTAATAATAATGACTATCTGAAGTTCCAGACGCAGATAGTTTATTTAAAAAAAATAAAAAATTACCAGCTGCGTCCGGAACTGCCCAGTTCCGGACGCAGCTGCTTAATTAAAAAAAATATAAAAAACCATCTGCGTCCGGAACTGCCCAATTCCGGACGTAGATGGTTGCTATCTGCGTCCGGGGAAACTCCGGACGCAGATAGTCCATGGCAACTGCGTCTCTGGCATATGCGTCCGGAGTACTCCGGACGCAGATAGTCCAAAACTCCGGACGCAGATGCCTGTTTCTGTACTAGTGCCTTCTGGTACTCAATCATTTTTCGTGCCGCCATATCCCTTTTCTTTTCGATGAAGTTGAGCTCTGCACCTTGCAGCTCGTTTTCCTCCGACTGATAATTTCTCTCCCGGGCGATAGGGAGCCATCCTTCAATTGGCAGCCTTGCTTCGAATCCGTAGGTCAGCGAGAAAGGTATTTCATTGGTTGCCCGTCATGGAGTGATTCGGTAAGTCCAAAGAACATACGGGAGCTCCTCTACCCAGTTTCGACCTGCACTTTGTAACTTCTTCTTCAGTCCGTCGTATCGTGGACTGCTCTTGAGGTGTCTGACCAACGATGAAGCCAAGATTGTGATCGAAGAAGTTCATGAAGGCATCTGTTCGGCCCACCAAGGACCAAGGACGTTGGCACAAAAAATCATCTTGCTAGGATACTATTGGCCCTCAATCAACTTGGATTGCGAGCAGTACGTTCACCGATGTACTACTTGTCAAGAGTTTCACAAGTTGCTCGGATGACTAGCTACATATCACCAACCGATCAACGATGTAATAACCTTTGCAAGATGGGGAGTTGACTTGATCGGAGCGTTCCAATAGCAGCCGGCCGAAAGAAATATGTGATCTTAGCTATCGACTATTTCACTAAATGGGTAGAAGTAGAAACACTAGCAACCATCACTTTGTAGTAGCGCCAAAGGTATGTCTGTGAGAAGGTTATTACTCGGTTTGGGGTTCCGATCTACCTAATCACTGACAACGGGACTCAATTTGATAGCCAGCCGTTCAAAAACTTCATGGCCCGACTGGGCATCAGGTACACGCGAGCAGCCGTGGCATACCCGCAAGCCAATAGAAAGTATATTATCGTGAATTACGTTATTACTGTGAGAATTACGGTATAACTTATGTTCACCGTGAGAATTAGGTATAATTTGTGAAATTGGAAAAAATATTACCAATTAATAGATATTAGTTAATTTCCAGTTAACATTTTCTTACCAATTATCTATACTATTAAAGTTGAAGATGAGAATTTTACATTTATCAATAGAAAAGAAATAGATAGATTATTTAATTTTTTTAATTACTTATCCTATTTTATATATTGATATTTTTAAAAGACACCATTTAAGAATGAGTATATTCTATATTCATTGTTCTGTTTCATTACGAAAAAATAAAGTTATTTCATTTAATGTACTTATTATTACACTCTCTATCACATTTTATTTACACCTTATTTTTGAACACTGCATTTTACTTTTATTATTTACTCTTCATTGTGCAAATTAATTATTTTTCTTTAACATGAATATCAATTCGTATATACTAAAATTATTATTATTATAAATTAAATATTAGTATTTATGAATGTAATTAATCAATTATATTACCAATATAGAAACAATAGATATTACCAATTAATAGATATTAATTAATTTCAATTTTACACTTTCTTACCAAATAAACTTTATTAATTATTTGAGCAATAAAATATTGAATTAATTGACTACAAAAGTTTGGGCGGAAAATAAAATATGATGATTTTTCTTTTTTATATAGTATAGATTATTCCAATTCTTGTACTGCAGTAAATAAACTACTCGTGTTCGTTTATTAATATATATATGTAGACACACACACACACACACACACACGAACTTGCAAACTATTGAAAGATTGCACCCCACCTACTACATGAATGAACCGCAATGGTCCCAGAAGTTGCTCTGCATTCCTTTGCGAAGATGGAGGAGTTGTAGTGCATTCATGTAGTAATTGTGGTGCACTCCTTCAAGTCACATGGAAAGGGCAATTCGCACCTGATCCCGGATCTATATAATGAACTTGATCTTCTCCTTTAAGCAGCTCAAGCTTCTAAATCTGGATACAACTTAATCTTCTCCTTTAAGCAGCTCAAGCTTCTAAATCTGGATACAACTTTTTAGCTCAAGCTTCTAAATCTGGATGCAACTTGATATTCTCCTTTAAGGAGCCCACGCTTCTAAATCTGGATACAACTTGATCTTCTCCATTAAGCAGCCCAAGTGCTCAAGCTTCTAAATCTGGATACAACTTGATCTTCTCCTTTAAGGATCCCAAGCTTCTAAATATGGATGCAACTTTTTAGCTTTTAAATCTCTCTTACTGGTCTTGCTTTGAGCTTGTTTTTTTTTTTTTAAGTACTACTGACTCTGTTATAATGCAGTATCTGTTCATAACTACTTTCTCAACCTACCGAAGCACAAAGAGTTAATATCGCCTCCATTGAGACTCGAACCCACCCCCTTCCATATGGGAGTGCAACTGGTGCCACTAGATCACAAGGTATTGGCTTTGAGCTTGTTAAGAACACTTGAATAGCTTGTAATTTTTACTTCAATAGACCAACACCTCCTTTTTTTCTTGAATGAAGGTGTACACACAAAATTTTGAATAATATTTTGGAATTCAAATTCTGATTACAAGTCAAGTATCAATGCGGTGTGGGTACAAAATCTCTGTGTAGTCATCTGATTCTTCAATTGATGTCTTGAGCACTCCATTGAAGGGCCTCCGGATTTCAAGTGGCTTAATCTTCAAAGAAAAACTTATATGTTTGTTCTTCTGAAGGGCCTCAGGGTTCAAATGACTTGATCTTCAATTGGAGGTTTGGATCAACATGATAGGCATAATGTTCATGGAAGAGCTTTTACTTCCAAGATCATGAGGCTTTTATTTTCATGATCATGATCTCTAAATAAGCTTCAAAGCTGTTTCTATGATTTTCTTATGATGAATACATAGAAATGATATGTTCTATTTATATTTATAACTGTAGGATAAAGAGTTTTGATAAGTTCAAACTCTTTTGATATTATCTAATTAAACAAATTAGATAATATCAATATTGTCCAAATATATTCAAATATTTTAAATATTAAAAATCATCAAATTTTCTATGTCAACAGAAGATATTTATAAGCATTTTGAAAAGGATCCGTTGGAGGAAAACTCATTTCAAACGTCTATTACCCAGTTGGTAGAGATCAATGGATTTTCCGGAAAGTAACTTTATGCGTCAGACTTTTCAGCTGTTAGACCACTTAATTCGCGCTGAACATATCTCTTTGTTCTACACAAATGTCTATGCTTTTTTAGGAAAATATTCTTTAATATGTGTACCTAGTACTCTCTTTGCCATGGTCATATTCTACCATAAAATACTAGTGTTTTAAGGTTTCGAAATGTTAGCTCAGAGAATGTCTCAAGCGGTTCTTTTCGAATGGTTAATTGGCACTCTTCAAGTTAACATTTCGAACGTTAATACTTTGCTACTTCTCGGTTATGAATGGTTGTCCTTACCATTCGTTCTTATTTTTACTCGAAAGTAGGTCATTCCACCATTCGGCCTTTGCAACCTTTTGGTTTGGAAATCTTCTATTTTTTTACTCTTCGTCTTGAACTCTTATGACCTTCAATTCTTTGAGGTTTTCTCTTGGTTGTCCGAAACGTAACCATTTGAGTTAGCATTCGAACTATTTTGTCTATCCGAAACATAACCTCTCAGGTTAATCATTCGGACTATTTGACTTAGAGAGCAGAGACCCTAAGTCTAAAAAATGAAATAAAATAAGGGACTAAAATTTCTATGTTTTGGTATCATTAAAATCTAAATTACAAATGTTACTAACAACCTAGTTACGACTAAGAAATGTTATTAATGTTACTTCGTATTAATTTTAACACACATGATTTTATATGGGGCACACATGATTTTATATAGAAAAATTGTACTTTTCGTTACTAAGTTATTGGGTAATTGTAGAATTCATTCCTAAGTTATAGGGTAATTGTAGAATTCATCCCTAATTAATGGTTGTGCTCACTTTTCGCTATTTTATTAACTTTTCGTGCTCAGTTTTCGTCCCTAAGCTATAGTAACGTTGCAAATTTTGTCTCTAATGTTTTGTTAGTAAATGGACAAAAGTGCAACGCCAATGATAGCTTAGCGACAAAAACTGAGCATGACCAATAATTAGCGACGAATTCTACAATTATCATATAACTTAGGGACGAAATGTACAATTTCTCACTTTAATTATTTGGTATTTGGATCACGAAATGAAAATTAAAAGACCAAAGATTAAAATTTTATAAGGAATAAAATAGAAATTCTATTACAATATTTGGTTGCGGGCGTACATGTGTATATATAATACTAGTTTTATACGCGCATTGCGCGAATGGATTAAAGCCCAATGTTTATATTTAAGTAAATATTTGAAAGTATATCAATGCAAGATTATATATGAGAAGTTTATACATGAGTAATTGAATGTCAAATTGTTTTATTTAAATATCTAACTCAAAGTATATGAATCCAAGATAATATAGAAAATTCATTATAATTATTACTAAAATAAATGTTTGCAACCTTGTAAAATCAATAGTCTAAATATTTGGTCTAAAAATGATAGTCTAAATAAATAATACTTTTCATTTGAAATTTTCTAAGTGTTCTTAATTCTCTTTCGAGTAACATTGTCATTGTCTTTATCTTTACTATTTGTTCTCCTCATTTTTGTTGGTAGTGTGTTATTTGCAATTCGGTTATTGTTGGTAGCATTGATGACAACGTCATGCAATGATATTATGATATAGGAGCTATGAACTTTCCTTTAGGTGTTCTGCTTGGGATTCATTTGGTTCAACCATTATTATTGAATGTGTTATTGTGGATAAAGAAATTCCTAGTTTAAGAAAAAAGATTAAATAAATTAAAGATATTAAAAGGTAGTTTCTCGATTCAATTTGCTGGGTAATGGGTTATTTGAGTACTTTCATTGTCAACAAATCCCCCAAGTAGTTAATATAATTTGTTTCAAACTATTCTTTTTTATTTTTTTCATGTTATTAAAGAAATACATATGTATCATTTTTTGGTGTAACTACTAATTTATTTAATTCAATAAGAGTAAAATAAAGTGATTCCACTTCAATTTGTTGGGTTATTATTTGAGTACTCTCTTCGTCAACTAATCCCGAAGTAGTTAATATAATTAGATTCAAATTATTTTAAATTTTTTTTCATAGTATTAATAAAATACTTGGTAACTAAATATATAACATTATTTTGTACTATAACTTTGATATTTAATTACAAGATATTGTAAAAATAAGATAATAGACAATGTAATGAATATCAATTGATAAATTTGAATCTAAAGAATATTTGCATGAGAGAAAATAAAGACAATATAACT
Source organism: Ipomoea batatas (assembly GCA_002525835.2). NCBI lineage: Eukaryota > Viridiplantae > Streptophyta > Magnoliopsida > Solanales > Convolvulaceae > Ipomoea > Ipomoea batatas. Next base: position 1,592,331 of record CM008333.1, on the reverse strand, counting down.
AATGAAATTATTTTGTTATTTAATTTAATTTTTGGATAATGAATAATTTTTTCAAATAAAGGTATTGTAGATACATAATTATAAATTAAAGAAATACATATGTATCATTTTTTGTTGTACCTACTAATTTATTTAATTTAATAAGAGTAAAATAGAGTGAGAAACTTAATTATGTCAAATTTGATTGAGATAAGATTCGAACCTAAGACCTTTCTTATAGAAATTAATGGGTAAGTTAAAAGTTAACGGAATGTTAACGGAGAATAGAATATTTAACGGATAATCATAAAAGTAAGGTTAAATTAGGTAATCTCTATTAATAATATTAATATGAATTATCTTAACCATCTATTTGATTAAATAATTGATCTGAACTATCCATTTGATTAAATAATTTGACCGCCATTTTTTCTACCTATTTTAGTTCTAACTCTCTTTGGCTCTTATTAGTATACTAGTTTTATACGCGCATTGCGCGAGTGGGTTAATGCCCAATGTTTATATTTAAATAAATATTTGAAAGTATATCAATGCAAGATTATATAGGATAAGTTTATACATGNTTTTATATTGTTTACTCTATATATGTTCTGAGCATATATTGATATGAAGTTGCATTGTTTGGTGCAGAATCCTTTGAATCTTGCTTATGTTCTGGGAGAGACACTTTTAAGAAATTGCAATGTTAAACTGCAGCAATATCTCCCTGGAGCTGTGAAATCCTTGGGTATTGACATAAATGGTTATGCTCAAATAGTGCGATCAGCATGTTGGGAGGCAATCCAAAGGGAAAATTTGGTGAGTTTCTCCAATATCCTAATCTCATGTGAAATAATTGTATTTATATTTGGCGGTTTAATTCTTAAAATATGATTCCATAAGCGTGTGCAGCTTCTGTGCAACCCATGCAACTCTGTTTTTTTTACTCTTCTCTTGTGGCAGGATAACAAGGAGCTTGCACCAAATTCTTCTTGTCCTAGAGATGTTGGCTCATCTGGGAATGCACTACCAAAGTTGCTGGTGGGTGACCAAGCCAGCCAGAATGACAATCAGATGATACGGCACTCAAGCCAAGACCCTAACTCCACCACAAAAGCTAGCTCATGAGTGGAGGTTTGGCCCCAACTTAAGTACCACTCCACAATCTCTTGTGGAGCCGATGTGGGATCGTATCATTGCCCACCCCTTGAGAAGCCGACGTCCACGGCGGCTTACTCTAGATGGCTCACACTCCGGACTCTTCTCGGCACCAGGTATCCCTTTTCCCCTTTGGATGGCTTCACTCCGAACCTTATCAAGCACCAGGTAGCCCTTTTCTAGGTCGCCCCCTCCGCTAGGCCGGCACCGGATGAGTGGATGGCTTCACTCTGGATAGCTTTCACTGCGGACTCTTCTCGGTTCCCTCTGAACCTTATCAAGCACCGGGTAGCCCTCTTCCAGGTAGCCCTTTCCCACCACACTCCGGCCTCTCAATGAAAGCACCAATGATACGGCACTCAAGCCAAGACCCTAACTCCACCACAAAAGCTAGCTCATGAGTGGAGGTTTGGCCCCAACTTAAGTACCACTCCACAATCTCTTGTGGAGCCGATGTGGGATCGTATCATCAGACTCCAACTAGAAAAAGAGTGTGGAAGCCAAATTCTTTGATGAAGCAAGAGGAAGGGTATGATCTTACTTGGATCAGTGTTGAACGAAAATCCGATAAAACTCCCTGCCAAGGGAAAGCGAGCAAGAAAAGAACTGGTCGTCCTCGAAAACATTCGATTTCTAAGGGATCGCATTTCTTTTCAGGTACAGGTGAGGCTGAGATCTTAAAGCCTACAGCATCTCAAAGCCTCAACTCTATTGAAGACTCCAACACTAGAGAAAGTCGTGCAGAAGACTTTGGCAGGTGTTGATAGGTAAGCTAAATGTTAATCATGTTGTCATGTTGTGTTTAGATATCTATGTCAGAGTAATTTTCAGTTTCTCCCGAACTGATATGGAATAATTTTCATTTACACAACTAATAGAAAAAAGATGGTCAATAAGAAGTGTCCATCAATCAATGATATTTCTATCTCTTGCTGTCCATAGTATATATTAAGAATTATAATATAATACAAAAGGGTATTTTCGGTATTATATAGTATAAAAGCTATTCCCAAATACTTGGGAATAGCTAATACTAGGGGGTTCCCTAGGAATGGCTATTCCCCCTGCAAAGGGGGAATGCTATTCCTATGAATAGAATGACAAACCGAACAGTGGAATAGGTCTATTGGCTCATCTGAGAATCCACTACCAAAGTTGCTGGTCAGTGATAACTCAAAAGAGCTTTTATCAAGCAGTGACTGTCCTAAAGAAGTTAGGACATCCTCAGGTTTGGCCAAGATGTCTGGCCAAATCTTTTGTAATGGCTGGAGTGAGCAGTGCTGATTAAGGTTTGATGCTAAATGTGCAGTACCTCTTCTGCATGCCTTCCATTTTTCATGTAACCCCTATTTTGCAACACCATCTTTTTCAACTTTATTAACTAGTCCGGGGTGTCACCTTTATTGCTATTTCTCTCTCTTTCTTGATAATACTTCTCAAGAAAAGTCTCAAACTTTGCCTTGCTCTCCATTAGAAATTTGTTGATTATCATTTTCTTGATTTTTGTGTTCGAAGAAAGACTACAGAAATGGCTGCTGATGGGTGCCCCTTCTCCTAACTCTTTTGCTGAGCAAGAGTTAATCAAACAAGAACCTCCTGGCTTCAAAAGAGGAGCTTTTGGAAAAACTTCAAGTGAGGCAACCTTTCTCCAATGCCCTTTTCCTTTTTCTCGTTTATCATGAATTCAAATTAGCTACAATGTCAAAATCTAGTGTAGGTGAAATATTTGTATTTATATTTGGCGGTTTAAGTCTTAAAATGTGATTCCTCAGTGTGTGCAGCTTCTGTGCAACCCATGCAACTTTTTTTTTTTTTTGTACTCTTTTCTTGTGGCAGGATAACAAGGAGCTTGCACCAAATTTTTCTTTCCCTAAAGATATTGGATCATCTGCACTACCAAAGTTGCAGGTCGGCAATAACTTGAAAGTCAAGTAGTGACTGTCCTAAAGAAGTTATTCCATCCTCAGATTTGGCCAAGATGTCTGGCCAAATCTTTTGTAATGGCTGGAGTAAGCAATGCTGATTAAGGTTTGATGCTAAATGTGCCGTACCTCTTCTGCATGCCTTCCATTTTTCATGTAACCCCTATTTTGCAACACAATCTTTTTCTTTATTAACTAGTCCGGAATGTCACCTCTATTGCCATTTCTCTCTCTTTCTTAATAACACTTCTCAAGAAAAGTCTCAAACTTTGCCTTGCTCTCCACTAGAAAATTGCTTATTATCGTTCTCTTTATTTTTGTGTTTGTGGAAAGACTGCAGAAATGACTGCTGCTTCTCCTGCCCATTTTGCTGAGCAAGAGTTAATCAGACAACTTGTTGATTCTGGGAATGAGCTTCTTGAGAACCTCCCGACTTCAAAAGAGGAGCTTTTGGAAAAACTTCAAGTGAGGCAACCTTTCTCCAGTGCCCTTTTCCTTGTTCTCATTTATCACGAATTCAAAATTCTTACTTTTATGTGTATTGTATGTGTAAGTTGTGCCTGCTGTGTCTTGAATATGGAACTTGATAACAAAACCTGTATATTTAATTTCGTGGTTACTTGGTCCTTATGGTATGGTGATATATATCAAAATTTTGGTGTTGGATAATTTCTTGCATTCATAGTTGGGAGGATTTTATGTTGCATTTTTATATGTAAATGGGGGTGTTATCTGTGTGCATAAACGCAGCCCAAATAGATCAATTTGTCTATGGTGTTGCTTGAATATAACATTGAATCTGTTATATCTGCTTAGGGGTCTTTAATTGAATGGGGGATGAAAAAGTTGTGTGCTTCTGGTTTTGTTTTGATTGTATGTTGTGCCTGTTGTGTCTTGAATTTCGAACATGATTGTTGTTTCAATGGGGTATTATAGTGGTGTTATCAATCAAAAACTCCTATAGGTGATGACTGTTTAGAAGAAATTGCTATTGGCTACTGATGTAGGACCAAGGAAACGATGCCAACATACAAGTGACAGAGAGAAAAACTCTCAAGAACTAAATTAACTCAGAAGCTTTGTTGTATTCAAAATTGAAGCTTCTGGATACAAAAGTCTTTTTAAATAGAAAACTAAGAAAATATAAGAGCTGCAAATAGAAAGCATGCACGGGAGTCAAGAGAGTTTAAATAAAAATAAAGAGAACTGCAAATATTAAGAATACTTAAAGCTAATCCGAATTTCCAATAAAAGCAGCCACCAAATTCCATGTCTCTTACACTTCATGCATGTGACCATTTTTATTTTCTTATGTCCCTTGTTCCGCATCACCTAGCCCCTTCAGTGGGCAAATGGAGGCAACCGTGACAATGATAATTGAGGACAGTGAAAAAATCTTTGTGGATCTTCTAAATATCCTCCTAATTACTGCAAAGAAGGAAAATCAGGTAATTCCTTTTTCTTGTGTTTTATATTGTTTACTCTCTATGTATGTTCCGAGCATATATCGAAATTGAAATAGCATTCTTTGGTGCAGAACCCTTTGAATCTTTCTCACGTTCTGGGAGAGTATTTTTAGAAATTGCAATTTTAAACTGCAGCAATATCTCCCTGGAGCTGTGAAATCCTTGGGTATTGGCATAAATGGTTATGTTGAAATACTGCAATTAACATGGCGGGAGGCAATCTAAAGGGAAAATTTGATGAGTTTCTCCAATATCCAAATCTCACGTGAAATAATTGTATTTATATATGGTGGTTTAATTCTTAAAATATGGTTCCATAAGCATGTGCAGCTTCTGTGCAACCCATTTTTTTTTCTTCTTGTTTACTCTTCTCTTATGGCCATCTGAGAATGCACTACCAAAGTTGCTGGTGGGTGACCGAGCCAGCCAGAATGACAATCAGACTCCAACTAGGAGAAGAGTGCGGAAGCCAAATTCTTGATGAAGCCAGAGGAAGGGTATGATCTTACTTGGATCAGTGTTGAACGAAAATCCGATAAAACTCCCTGCCAAGGGAAAGCGAGCAAGAAAAGAACTGGTCGTCCTCCAAAACATTCGGTTTGCATGGGATCAGATTTCTCATCAGGTATGTGTGAGGCTGAGATCTCAAAGCCTACAGTGTCTCAGTGTCTCAAAGACATTTGTTTTGCAGCTGATTATATTCCTTCTGTTGACAAACACATTTTTTCTTTTTTTCTTTTTTAATAATGCTCTTACAAATTGCAATTACGTTTTCTTAGTTTTTTTTAATACTTTCTGGTTTTTCTCACATGCTGATTTGTTTTTCCTAGGTTCTATGAAGGTATCACTTCTTATGACAATGCTGAAAATAAGCACAAGGTAAGAAGATTAGATTGTACATCTAAATCTGTAATGATTCCTTTTCGTTATCAATTATAACTTGTTACCAATTTTATCAAAACCGTGTTACCATTTATAAGCACTTTTACATTTGTCTCACCTGTTGCTATGATTTCTTACATTGTTCATATCATTTTTAGTGTTGGATGCTGCAACATTGATTGTTACTTTAATTTATACTGTTGTATTGACTCATTTGCTATTCTTTTCCTTTTGGAGTTCAATTATGATGATGGACGTGTAGAAGATATGGATCTTTCAGTAGAACGCTCGAAACCCATCAGAGATGATGATGACGCGAGCACTTGGCTTAATTTTATTTATTTGTTTTTGAAATCTCTTTCCCCTTCGTCTACTTGAATGTTTATGCTAGTGTTCTATAACACCGATTTAATACATGATATTTTTTAGGAACAAAAGACTTTGGCAGTTGTTGATGGGTAAGCTACATGTTAATCATGTCGTGTTTATATATGACATCTGATTTTCTTCTCAGTTCTTCATATGCACTTGATGCTATTTTTTAAATGAAAATGTGTAACTTGTTGGTCTACAGAAAGTTATATCCCCTAATAAATAGGTATCACTATCCAAGAAGAAAGTCTGGTTTTAGAGTGTACAGATTTGCGCTTAAATACTGAAGAGAGTAAGTATTTAGTTAGTTTGTGTTGATGGATGATGTTAATAAGCAGTGATGTAGGAGTTACGTTGTTAGGAGTAAAAGATATTAATTGGGTGAATTTCCCTTTGTTTCTGTAAGGTGTGCAAAGCAGGGGGAGAAGTTGCAGCTAGCAGAGACAAGCCAAGGAAGATGATTTTTATGTTGTTGGTTGGCAGTGTTCTGTTGGCTTGGGTACATTGTTATTTTTATAAATGTATAGGCACAAACATGGAAGAAATAATGAATTTTTAGATGATGGTGCCGCTTCTCCTGCCCGTTTTACTGAGCAACAGTTAATCAAACAACTTAGCTTGTTGATGTCGGGAATGAGCTTCAAAAATGCATTTGGAAATATACTTCAAGTGAGGCAACCTTTCTCCTGCCGCTTGGTTGTGTGCATCTACTGTGCGCTCAACGTGCAGCTTTGCATTATTATTGATATACTCTTGTCCCATTTTATCTGTCCTACTTACTATTCATTGGTCAAACCAAATCTTTTTCTTTTTTATTTTCTTTATTATTTTTACTTGTTTTAAATTTAAATTTTTGTGTTTAATAGTATTTTTTGTGTAGTTTCTAAATATATAAATTTTGAATATTAATGCTAAATTTAATATTATGAAAAATTGAATTAAAAATAACTTCAGTCAAACCTCGTTAACTGAACCAAAAACATAAAATGGAACGGAAGGAGTATTATATTATTTGGAGCATCTTTATCAGTTGGAGTTTTTTCTCTAGTTTTTTGTGGGCCCCAGCATCCACCTCATCATCCACTATCTCACTCAATCACAAAAACTCTTCTCCACATTGTTTTTTCCCAGTTTTTTGTGGATTCACCATCTTCTATCTTATATTTTAATTATTTCTTTATTTATTTGAATTATAAATTTATAATTATAAAATTAATTAAAATAAACATATCTACATTTAATAAAAATGATAATAACAAACATTTAAATTAATTTTCGTTGTTATTTCTTTTTATCATTTTAAATTTTAATTATAATTAAATCATTCAAAAGTTAATTCAAAAATATTAAATTTAGTATTTTATAAAAAAAAAATTGAAACAGAAATAATAAAACAATAAAAAACAAACAAATGAAATGAAAAAAAAATAGAAAACAAAAAGAAGAAGAAAGAGGATGAGTGACAAAAAGAAGGAGGTGGACCCCATTTTTTTTTCTTTTGTCTGACATAAACTGATTCATTGCAGGAATATAATTTCGCTAAAACAGGAGCAGCGCATCAGTATTGAACTTCACCATGAGTTTATCACTGTTTCAATATTTGAGAAATAAACACTGATACTCTATTAATAATACCGGTATAATTCAATTCATAATGACTATTCCATTTACAAAAAGATACGGAGTATTATGTAAAATTTCATTTCACAAAATAAAAAATAATTACAAAATAAACTAATTTTGTTAAATATAACTTTATGTCTAACTTAATTATTTTTAAGAATGATATAACTGTCATTTTTTAGGGCATAGCAGGTCAATATTACATAAAAAGATACTATTAAATGTATTTAAACTTTTAGATTTAAATTTATATAATAATTTCATTAGATCAATTTGATATAAAATCGGTCAATTCGTAATGATCAAATATAAAGAGTTATTATCAATTGACGAAAGATTTTATAATACGGAATAGTAAAATTTTAATTATTATAATAAAAATAATTTATAGATCGCTATTTTTGTTATTCAACATTGTAGAATTTCTTATTGATTTACTTAACCGATGAAGAAAAAAACTAGGGAAAAAAAACTAGAATTATTGAAATGTCCCTATTATTTATATTTATGGAAAAAAATATACTATATGCAGATGTATTATAGAAAAATCTATACATAATAAATTTTCTTATTTACAAAAAGGATCATGTTAGAGATTATAATTACCGTTATGCATTGAAAAATATTATGTGGATTGTGGAGTCTCATTTTTTACTTTTACTCTCAAATTTTTTATGTCAACACTATTTTTGGGAACCCACAAGATAAAAATAATATATCTTTGTTTAACACATAAGGGGGTAAATGTGAGGGGGCAAATTATGTTATGGTCCCGGGTCCACCTTGCAAGGTAGATCAGTGTCTATATTCACAAATTTAGAACTCTATGTTCACAATTTTAGAACTTTATATTCACAATTTTATATCTCAATATACAAAATCACATTACTCAATATTCACAACTTTTGAACTCTATATTTACAATTTTGTTATATAGATTCAAAAATTGTGTTATACTGTTGAACATAGAATTATGAAATTGTAAATATAGAGTTATAAAATTGTGAACATAGAATTATGAAATTGTGAACGTAGAGATATGAAATTGTGAACATGAAATTATGAAATTGTAAACATGGTGTTATAAAACTGTGAACATGGAGTGATGAAATTGTGAACATGAAATTATGAAATTGTGAACATAAACCCTGGTCCACCTTACCATGGCATAACAACTGACGTGAGGGAGTATAATTTGGGGTATACCTAGTATAACTCTTATGTATTACTCTTATGTATTAGTTAGTTAATGACATGTCATCTTTTTTTGGTTTTTTAAATATTAGATACATAAATTTCTTATTAGCTCAATATAGAGTTAGTGAATTCACCAATAATATATAAAAATAAATAAAATTCTTTAGTTCGAGAAGATTAATAAAAATCAGGGAATTGAAAATGGTCAAATACACTCCCGAACCTTATGCGAGAAGTCAATTAGCCTCCTGAACTTTTAAAAGTTACAATTAAACATATTAACATGTCAATTTAGTGCATATAAAATACTAACCAGAAAAAATTACAAAGTATATCTAAGTTTTCCTCTCTCTCGTTTTCTACCGTGGAGAGTTTCTAGGGTTTTTTTCCCTGTGTCCAGTCGGCGTGCTTTTTTTGTCTGTCTGTTTTCCCTGCGTTTCTTGCTTGTAGTTTCAATGGAGGAGGGTGGTACGAGTGGTCTAGCAGAGGCTTGCGAAGCACTTGCGATTATAGACAACGAGGAAGGCGTAGTGGTTGAAGTTGAGGATGCTATCCAACCTACTGTGGATTTTCGGTACGCAGCAGTTGGTCGAGTGGTTACTGATCGCCCTATTAAGTTTGTTGTTTTCCGTGATGTGATGGCCACGGCTTGGCGTCCGGAGAAGGGGGTGCATGTTCGCGAACTAGGTGAACACCATTTTCTCTTTACTTTTTATCAAGAACGCGATATATCCCGGGTGGTGGAGAATGGTCCTTGGACTTTTGAACAAAATTTGGTGGTGTTGCACCGGTTGTTGAAGGGAGAGGATCCGATGTTGGTTGGCTTGGATGAGGCGGCATTTTGGATGCAAGTTCACAATTTACCGGTGGGTTTCATGTCTGAAAAAGTGGCTGTCGTCATTGCGAATTCTGTTGGGAAATATGAATGTGCTGATCCCAGGAATTTTGATGGAGGGAAGAAGGACTTTATGCGGGTTCGGGTACTCTTGTCTTTGTCAAAGCCTTTGAAACCGAAACTGAAGTTGAAAAAACCAGGAGGGGAGTGGTTTTGGGCTGATCTTCGGTACGAGCGGTTGCCATCATTTTGTTTTCAGTGTGGCATCATCGGACATGGTGATCGGTTTTGCCCGAAAGGGCTGGACAAATTCCAGTTGGGGGTGGTAAAGCCGTTTGGGTTGTGGCTTCGGGCGGGGGGGCGTCGTGGTACTATTGCTCCGGTGAATCGATGGCTCGTTCTGGATCCATCGGCGGTGGAGCCTGAGCCGGAGGCGGGGGAGGTGGAGCGTGTAACCGTTACTACTGGCGGAGCATTAACTGTGCATTTAGGGAAGGAATCCGTTAACAATTCCATGATTAGTGAAGGTGTGGGAGGGAGTAATGGGAGTCATAATTATGGGGTGGGTGGTAAGGAGGGAGTAAAAGGTGTGGGTATTAATGAGGGAATAAATGCAGTAAATGATGAGCAGGATGGTGATGGGGTGGTTCTAACGGAGCAGAAGCGGAGACGTATGGTCTGTGCAGGGAATGAGGTGGTTGTTCCAGTTACTAATTATTCTCCAATGGTCATCGAGGAGCAATCTTCAGGTGATGAGGTGGGCGCTGGATTCCAGGCCCACCGGGCCCAATGAGTTGCCTAAGTTGGAACTGCCGTGGGCTGGGCAACCCATTGGCGATTCAATCTTTGATGGGCTTGGTCCGTCAGTATAAGCCAGATGTTTTATTTTTGTCAGAAACTATGAGTAATGCTAGGCGCTTGGAGGATTTGCGCGTCAAAATGAGGTTTGAAAACTGTTTTGTTGTTGAGGCTATTGGGCGCTGTGGTGGTTTGGCTTTATTATGGAATGGGGGGATTAGTGTGGAGGTGGTTGGCTATTCCAACCATTATATTGACACAAAAGTTGGTGGCGATGGTTCTTCTTCGGGGTGGCGTCTGACTGGGTACTATGGCCACCCGGATAGGAGACGTCGGCGTGAATCTTGGGATTTGATCAGGTATCTGTCTACTCTTAATTCTTTGCCCTGGGCTATTCTAGGTGACTTCAATGATCTGCTTTGGGATTTTGAGAAGAAGGGTCGGGTTCCTCACCCTACTTGGTTACTCCGGGGTTTTCGGGAAGCTGTGCGCGAGAGTGGTCTTTCAGACTTTGGGTTTGAAGGTTTCCAGTTTACTTGGGAAAGGGGTAGGGGAACTTTAGGGTGGGTTCAAGAAAAGCTAGATCGTATTTTGGTTTCGGGAAGTTGGCGGGATTTATTTCCTATGGCGAAAGGCCGGGCTATAGAGGGAGGTAGTAGTGATCATTTGCCGTTGTTACTGATCACAAATAGGGTTAGTGGGGTGAGGGTTAGGCATCATCCTCGGTATGAGAATGCATGGAGCAGACACCCTAGCTGTAAGGGAGTGGTGGAAAGGGCGTGGAATGCTTCGTTGGGACGGAGTATTGTTGAGAGATTGGAAGAGTGTGGGCGCCGGGTTTGGACTTGGGGGTCTAGACTAAGTAGAGAGGCGGAGGGCGAGTTTAGGCTCTGTAAACAGAACCTGGAGCGATTGCGGGGACGGAGGGATGAGGTGGGAATGAGGGATTTTGCCGACACACAGAACCGGTATTTTTCTTTGTTAAAAAATCAGAGTGACAAATGGAGGCAAAGGGCGAAGGAATTGTGGTATACCGGAGGGGACCAAAACTCTCGGTTTTTTCATAATTCTGTCAATCAACGGCGGCGACGAAATCGTATTACAGCCCTTCAGGAGCCTGGCGGTCCTATTGTAACTGATGCTGCGGATATGGGAGGCATCATGGTTCGGTATTTTACCGAGCTGTTTGCGTCAAATGAAGGAAATGCATCGCCAGTGTTGGAATGTTTAGAGCCGCGACTGTCTGCTGCTCAAAATGATAATTTGGTTCGGCCAATTTTACCTGATGAGGTTAAGGCGGCCTTATTCTCTATGCATCCTGACAAGTCTCCGGGTCCTAACGGATTGTCTCCCGATTTCTATCAAAAGCATTGGGACGTGGTGGGGGATGAGGTAGTTTCTTTTTGCCAAACTTTTATTGTTTCTGGTCGTTTACCTGCCCGGGCTAATGATACTCATATTGTTTTGATTCCAAAAGTTAAATCCCCATCCTTGATGTCTGAGTTTCGCCCAATTTCATTATGTAATGTTCTGTATCGCATATTAGCAAAAGTTCTAGCCAATAGAATGAGGGGGTTGTTAAATGTTTTGATCTCTAGTTCCCAAAGTGCTTTCATTCTGGGTAGGTCTATTGTTGATAACATATTGATTGCTTTTGAGTCCACCCATACTTTGAATAGACAGCGGGGTTGTCGGGGAGGGTATGGGGCTTTAAAGGTCGATATGAGCAAGGCTTATGATCGAGTAGAATGGGGTTTTTTGGGGAAAGTTATGATGGGATTAGGCTTTAGTGAGCGATGGGTTGGGCTGATGAGGGAATGTGTGTCAACGGTTACTTATAATGTTTTGGTAGAGGGAAGGGAGTGGGGGCCTATTGTTCCGGGTAGGGGTTTGAGACAGGGTGATCCTCTTTCTCCGTGCTTATTTATTATTGTAGCTGAAAGTCTTAGTGCCATGCTGCATGTTCAGGAGAGGGTGGGGGCCTTGCATGGGATTAGAGTTGCTAGAAATGCTCCTGTGGTTTCTCATTTGTTTTTTACCGATGATTGTTTGTTTTTTTTTCGGGCAAACAATCTTGAGGCAGGGGTTATTGGGGCTGTTTTGAGAGAGTATGGGGAGGCAAGTGGGCAAAAGGTGAACTTTGATAAAACATCTGTTGTGTTTGGGCGGAATGTGCTTCAGGAGGATAAGGAGGCTGTTTGTGAGGTCCTAGGGGTTCACGAGCAGCAGGGAAGAGGGAGGTATTTGGGTTTGCCGGGCTATGTTGGGCGGAGAAAGAGGGAGATTCTTGGGTTTATCCGGGATAGAGTGAAAGCAAAAATCTCTAGTTGGGGAAATCGTTTTCTATCGAGGGCTGGGAGAGAGGTTCTGCTGAAAACCGTGCTTATGAGTATTCCAAATTATGCCATGCAAGTTTTCTTATTACCAAAGGGGCTGGGTGAAGAGATAGAACGGATTATGAATTCTGATTGGTGGGGGTGTGAACGTCAAGGGGGTAGGGGGATTAGGTGGAGCTCTTGGAGTGATCT
>CM008333.1:1565605-1577410 GCA_002525835.2 Ipomoea batatas | reverse complement strand
TATAAAGTATTAGGTTTAATGGTTAAAGTGTTGAGTATTTATTTGTGTTCTAAAGTACTAATTTTATGCTATAAAGTGTTGAGTTTTATGTTAAAGTGTTGAGCATTCTCTGATGTGTAATTAGCTCATTCCATTTTTAAAAACCAATTTGCCTAGTCATTTGGTTTATCTCATTTTGCTTAACCCTCATTTTTAGTACATTTATTAGGGATAGAGACTGAACACGAGATCTTTTATACTGCGTATAATTTTGGTGTATGCCATTTGATCATAGTATTAGGTTTTGCTGTGATTTGTCCATTGATCACATTGATACAGTCACTCCCTCCTATGTACAATCACTTGTGTACAATATTCAACTTTCAAATTGCTACCAGTATTGTCTTTCATCCACACATTTATCATGCTTTCTAATTCAATAGTCTTTTGGGATAGTTTCAAATTTGCACATCCCTGAAATGTTTTGAGTAGGTTCATTTTGACCTGAATATGCATCCATTCCTGTAAAGAAAAACTATTGCATTTTACTCGTTTATATGTCACTTGTGAATACAGATAAAGATTATGAGTTTTGAACCATATACCTTAAGTAACCATGCAATGTAGTCCATTTTTTGTTTTGTTTTTTAACCACTGTATTGTTTTCCCCTCTCTCATAGATGTTAAGTACAAAATACTGAGTCTTGGACTCACTCGTAATTGCTAAATTGTTACATTAAATTACTGATTTTTCTTAAATTGGCATTTGACAAGGGTGCTTACAGGAACTGATCACCCCATCCCTCATTCATATCACTACTCATTGCAATTATTTGGCATAAAGCATAGGGACTATGCCAATGGAAATGTAGGGAATGACATGCATGTCTTTCATGGAAGAAATTGTGAATCTACCAATATCATTTATCTTCACAGACCAACTAAATTATTGTCCAACTCTGTAAAGCATCTTTTAGTACCTTCTTTCCTTGTGAAAGTAATTCAAAACGATAATCATACTTTTCGTCCACTTACCTTGGAGTTCAATAATTCTAAAGGGTTGTAACTTGAATTCTTGTATAGTCTAATTATCAGTTTAAGTGTTGACTATTCATTTGTGCTTTGAAGTGATAGATTTAGGCTATTAAGTATTGTGTTTGAGCACTAAAGTGCTGATTATATATTTAATGTTGTAGACTGGGTATTAGATTTTTTTTATTATGGAAGAAAAAAAGCAACAAGAGGAAACGGGGCAAAAATGTAATTCAAAGGTATTTTTTTTTATGACAAGTGTTATATTTTTTAATTAGAACTATTACATTATGATTGTTTAGTGTTATCTTCCATTTTAATTCTATAAGTATTAATTAGATTTTGACTCATAAGTAACATTGTTTTTTGATATTGAGAATGTGCCATTTAAATAGCAAACAAAGAGGCATGATGTTGACTGTGGTGTATACATGATGCATCACATGAGGAGTTTTAGGAGAGAAGTTTATCACACACCTGAGCTATCTAAGGTAATAAATTGGATTTTAGGCTAATTTGTTTTAATTAAGTTTTAATTTATTTTCTTGTTTGAATCAAGGATTCCATTAGATGGGAGTTGAGAGCGGAAATTTGTTCAGTCATTATTTGGAATCCATTGAATGAATTGGCAAAAGATGTGAAGAAGAGAGTTTTAGATTTTTGCAACAAAAACTCTACACATAAAAAGAAAAATGTTAGAGAACCGAGGAAGAAGAAATAAACTGTGCGTGATTGACTTTAGATGGTGATTGGTGATTTGAATACATTTGTGATTGACTTTAGAGGAAGTAAACGGTGTGTTAGTGATAGACTTTAGAGGAAGTAAACTGTGTGTGCTATTAAGTAGTAGATGGTGATTGATGAATTGAATATATTGGTTATTGACTTTAGAGGAATGGTGATTTGTGCTATTAAGTAGTAGATTTAATGCTTAATTTCATTTGTGCTATTAAATAGTATATTTGTGCTATTAAATATTGTTTTTTATGGTTAAAGTCATGATTATTCATTTGTGATATGAAGTAGTATATTTGAACTATAAAGTAATAGATTTAATGATTAAAGTGTTGAGTATTCATTTGTGTTATAAAGTACTATTTTTAAGCTATAAAGTAGTAGATTTAATGCTTAAAATATAAATTTATTCCTCAAGTAGTATCATAATATCTAAGTAACAAAAGTATTGAATCAAAAGTATTATAATTCCACCCAAAAAGTATAACAATTCCAACCAAAAGTGTCACAATTTTAACATTAAAATAGATCACAATGCAAATCTAAGTAACAAAAGTATTGTATCAAATGTATTACAATACTACTAAAATATTTAAAATAAATGAGGATTAGGAGTCTTTGATCAAAATTCTTTGGATGGTTGTGAACTTGTTGTGTCACTACTCTTCTTCTTCTTTTCAAAATGACCTTTGATTCTTTGTTTTCTCCCCTTTGTAGAGAACGAGTGAGATCTAGTACAATGTTTGATGAACTTGAAACAACAATATCCTCACCTTGTTTTGTTGAATCCCGTGAACACATCAATGCATTTATTGCTACGAAATCTCTATTATATCCATCTTCAATAATTCTTTTTGCTTCATCATTTCCTTGGCATTTCAACACAAAAGCATAGTATTTGCGTGATATTTCATGACGCCAATTAATGTAGTCAATAGGTCGACCAGATTCTATATGCGACCTATCCCATATCGCACACTTAGCAAACTTTGTCCACATTTTCATCACATAATGTTGAGGTATTTACTCTATGGAATTTATATGAAGGACTCTCAAACAATGACAGCATAACAATCCACATTCTTCAAACTTCTTGTAAGAGCAATTGATTAGATTGTTGATAACATCATACACTACACGATAGTAGTGCTCATCATCATTAGATTTAGCATCATAAATCATCATATTATTGTCAATCATCACAATGTTTGAACTAGTTGAAATGCATCCCAAAACTTAAGTCTCAAAATCTTTGAAAAGTGCTTTTGTATATACCTCAGCAGCATGTTTCAAAAAGATCGGTCATTGGCAATATAGATGTTGGATATGATGTCGAAGCTTGAAATTCATCCTGCTCCTCATTGCTCCTCCACCGCTTAACTGTTTCTTTAAAAATTTTATAAAACTGCATCAAACTTGTAGTTTTCTTTGCATTAAATCCAATATCATGATTTGTACTTTCACTTCTTTGAGAAGTCAATGTTCCAGCCGAGAAGAAATATTTGCTTAGTGCAGTACACCATTTTTCTTTTAATTCAAATAAACGTATAAACCAAGCATGATCTTCTAACCCATACTTTGAAACCATGGACTTCCAACAATTTTCAAATTCATTTTCATTAACACAACCTGTCATAGTATTCCAATTTAACATATAAGTATTACAATATTTATCATAAGTATCACAATTTCACAGATAGGTGTCATAATAGCAAACATGTCATAGTAAATTACACATTTACAAAAATAACTATTACTTTTAGCTTTATATTTAATACTTTACAGCATAAAGATAGAAAGTTTACCTGTCAAACATTTGTTAAATGCGTCCTTAAATGACTTATCGCGCTTTAATTGTCCAAATCTACTAATAGCATTTTGGTGAAGATGCCATAGGCATAACCTATGTCTTGTTTCAGGGAAAACCTATATTAAAGACAATAAATATTAGAAAGAGTAAAAACTTTATAAAAAAATAAAAAAGGTGTATTGTAAACAAAGGAAATACATACATGTGCTATTGCATTAGTAATAGCCAAATCTTGATCTGTAAATAGAGTTAATGGATATTTTCCTCCCATTGATTTTAGAAAGACGGTGAAAAGCCATACAAATGATTCGGTTGTTTCATTAGCTAAGAAAGCACACCAAACATAGTATTCTTCCAATGGTTGTTGATTCCAACAAATGGAGCACAAATCAAATTATACTTGTTGGTCCGATACGTAGTATAAAAAATCATAACATCACCATATATACTATAGTCTTCTTTCATCATTGAGTCCCGCCAATATAAATTGCAGAGTCTACCCATTTCATTTAACTTCACTCTAAATTCATATGGTCTACCATTGTGTGTCCAACAGATTGTTCCCCCTGCTTCTTGAACCATATAACGAAAAGAATCAACAGCCCTCATTCCAGAAGAAATCATAGTCTCAATTGCTTGGGCTTTCTCACTTGTAATTTCTCTTTCTGAACGGTGTAGATGAACACATTCTTTTCTAGTCAAAGGATGATTATGTGAAGTTATATGATGGGCTACTTCATAAACACCTTCATCATTCAACCTTACTCTCATTGAAGCCTCACATCCTGTGTGCGTAATATTCTTTCTTTTACCTTTTGATGAAGAAACCTCACTTTGCTTATCAAGGTTCTTAGATTTTCTTGTTCCTTGAAGGTTCTTAGATTTTATTGTTCCTTGAAAATAACATACAAAATACTTTTCAACTATACGATTATTATTCGTCTTTGGGGTTGATTTACGAATACTAAATCCAAGAGCACGACTATGTTGAGCATACAATTCATACATCTCATCAAGTGTTTTTCTTTTTAAGCCTTCAAGTGAACCACATATGCCAACTTCATTCTCTACATTCATGACATTTTCTATAAAAAAAAAAATAATAATAATAATAATAATAATGTCATTAGAATACACTAAAAATTATTTATTTTTTCATTGAAACTATGTTACATAAAATAACATAATATTGCACAACATTACTATTTTCACCTAAATTGATACTTATCAGTTATCATAGAAAATATCACACTTTAAACTCGAAATGCAATAATTTTTCAAAGTAACATGTATTACGTAGAATATTGGAAAAAAATTAAAGTACACTTGATGAGGTAATAGCAAATATAAATGACTATAGGCAGGAAAAATCACTGACAATCTCACCAATTGATTTGTAGTTGAAGAACACTAATGTCAAATATGACATTATACTTTTCAATTATAAAATAAGTGCTTTTAATAATAAAAAAAAATGTACCCTCATTGTATAAAACTGTAGGACATGTGAGATGCTCATCAACGATAGCTTCATCAGTTTCATCATTTCCATTAGAACAGAGATTTTCGGACTCCATGTTAAGAAAAATTGTTTCTGGAAAAAAATAGTAATGAAATAGGAATTTAGAAATCCTAAATCCTAAATTTTATTAAAAATTGAAACTTATTGATGATCATAGGACAAAATCTCAGAGTAGATTGATAGAAATAATTTCAATTCTAGGTAGAGAATTAGGGATTTGAATAATAGAAATGCTCATTAGTCAAATTGCAATACTTACCAAGAGTTGGAGGTTGTAGCGGGAATGGAGGCGGAGGAGAAGGGAGGAGGCGGAGAGCTTGAGCGGAGGAGATGGGAGGAGCCGAAGATGGTGAGCGCCAGATGTAAGGATGAGAGGGATTGACGGAGATGGTGAGGGCGAGATGCACGGCTTAGCGTGAGATGCAGAGAGTGATTGAGAACACAGGGAACGCGTAAGTTGAAAAGCAGGGAGAGATAACCATAAAAGTGCACATGATATGCACATGTTGACACATAAACTTGTGTGACCCGACCCGTCTCACACAAATTGTTGCCTTAAACAAAAGGTAAAAAGGGAAAAAAAAAATATGAAAATGACGAAATTATCTTTAATTATTATTATTATTATTATTATTACACAAAAATATTTTAATCTTTACATCACTTTTTCACTTCTCATTTCCAATAACTCTATTTCTCACTACTAAATAATATAATTTAAATTCCTAATTTATTCTCATCTTACTCTTTTCTCACTAACTTACAATTTGTTTCCTAATTTCTTGGTCCCAATATAACATCATAGTACACGGCGAGGCAGCGAACGAGTTGACCGGTGCAGTGAAAGTCACGGCTTAAAGATGTCAGCCAACAAGAAGCATTCACGTCATCAGAGGAATACGTGGAGTGAAGTGATTGGTCTTACACTTTAATTCGACGTGGCATCTCTGACACTAATATACGGAGTAGTCTCTCAGTCTGACGATCAGAACTGAAAAAATGAAACATTAAATTAAATACAGAAAAAGAAATTCGGAATCAGAAGTGTTTTGATCGGATCTTCATCGGAGCTCCGTCGGGCGCCCTCCAAGAGCTTCAACCGTGGCTTCTTCAAGCCAACAACAACGCCAACGTCAACGTGAAAATCTCACCCGTAGGAAGTCAGCACCACCGTCCACGACGTTCTGGAATCAAACTGTTTCCAACCCGACCCGGTTAGTGTACCGCGAACCCGCAACTTCCGATTTGGACCTCCCAGTTTGGCAAAGGACCTGGTTCATAGTACTGCTATTTGTTATGGCGCTCTCTTGTTTCGCCCTCGCCATCTTTCTCATCCTCACCCTCGATTCCGATTCCGATTACTCAATCGGCACTGCCTCCGCCGCTTCTGAAGGCGTCCAGGTAATTAATACTTCCTATGTTTATTTGTTTTGATCGTAAATTTGTCAATTTTTGAAGTAATTTGACTGAATTTTCGTACCAAAATTGTAACTAATGCAATGTCACTTTTTTCCCCCATTTTGTGAGTTGATTTCTTCTCAATCGTAATGATGGAGAGACTCCATTCTTCATTCCTTTGTTTAAAAATAAAATTGCTTGAATTTAGGATTGGATGTGATTTTCATAAGAAATATTAAAAAGGTGGTCCATTTCCTGATTTGAATTTAAAAAATCCAAACGTTTTGGAAATGCAATAAACCTGACAATTGAGAAATGATTCAATGATTACTACTTTATGAACGCTGTACTTTTGGGAAATCTTTGGTGTTTTCCATTCAGATTTGGACTGATATGCAATTATTTTACAGATTACCTATGGATCAGCAATCAAGTTGATGCATGAGAAGACAAAGGTCCGGCTGCATTCGCATGATGTGCCCTATGGTTCTGGCAGTGGGCAGCAGTCGGTCACCGGATTTCCTGCTGTAGATGATGCCAACAGCTATTGGGTACGCCATTTATCGTTCCTCTTCGTGTTGGTATTTAATTGTTGGTGCAAATTATATGTGTGTTGTATGTAAACTACATTTTAAAAATTGTTGCTTGTGCTGGGCTTTCCTTTGTCAGGTTGTTAAGCCTGCTCCAGACTCGTCTGCAAAGCAAGGTGATGCCATTAAAAGTGGAAGTATTATTCGTCTGCAGCATATGAAGACTAGGAAATGGCTGCACAGCCACTTGCATGCATCTCCAATAACAGGCAATTTGGAGGTTAGTGGCTCATTGTCATTTGGATCCATCCTGTCTAAATGGGATTTTTCCCTTGCGTTGCCGCATTTCCTTTTGTTGATTGTTGAGTAAATATAGTTCCGCTCTACATTATACCAGTTTGAATTCTGTTTAACATTATTTCGTAAAATAACATATGATTATTATGGGATGAATAATTTGTAGTGTGGATAGTGAAAATATTTTTTGATTATTCAAGTCATTGTTTGTTGAAGACTACTACCCCAAATTTGAATTAAAGAAGGTTGGGGTTGATAGAATGTCCTAGTGCGAATCTGTCAAATTTTAGGTCATGGATTCAATCCATGCCAAACAATTATTGGAAAACCCGTACTCTTCCTATCTTTCCTTATTTTTATTTTTCAATTCTTAATATTAACCTTTGCCTTTTACAATGTGAAATGAATATGCAAAGAAATTTAATACTAGAATGAAGTATAAAGTTTTCATTTTAGCTTGGGCTTCATCTTCCTGTGTTCTTCATCAAGTTTAGGCTGTAGGGGTGTGCAAAGTACAAACTCAAACCTCACATTATTCTTGGCACTCATAATTCTTCCTCTTGATCTCCATTCAAGTCAAATATAAAGAAAAGTGAGGTTTTCAAGTTGCAACATTTTCTGGTGTTCTTAAGGGAAAGAGCTGTAGTGATCATCTTCCTTACCAGGCCTTAGTTCTAATTTATGCTAATACCTTTATTGCCCCCATTTTTTGTCGATATCTCTGCAGGTAAGCTGCTTTGGGGATGACAACGAGTCTGATACCGGGGATGTCTGGAGGTTAGGACTACCTTTGTACTAATGCTTCTTAATATTTTGGTTGCTATCCTAATCTTTTCATTCTGTTAGACTTGAAATCGAGGGAAATGGTAAAACATGGAGGCAAGATCAAAGGGTCAGGCTTCTTCATGCAGATACCGGAGGGTATTTGCACAGTCACAACAAGAAGTACACCCGTATAGCCGGGGGCCAGCAAGAGGTCAGCATGGGCTTGTCTAGTCTAAGATTACAATAGAATGGCTGCAATTGCAGACCCTCTTTCATATAAGGTTGTTTGTTTTTCTCATCATCGTCTATTTTGCGCATTCTGCAGGTCTGTGGCATAAAAGAGAAGCGACCTGATAACATTTGGCTGGCAATAGAGGGAGTTTACCTTCCAGTTTCTGAAAGCAAAGCCTCTGCATGATGATATTGCCATATTGGATGGAGCTTCTTCTTCACAACACTTAACACGCTTAGAGCACCATACTTTTCCTCCTATTCAAAACATTCTGAAACTACGAATGGAATATTTACCTAAAATTTTGTATGTAGGACAAGTTAATCGAGCTCTCTTCTAGTAGTGTAGTATAAATTTTGGTTCATGGATGTCATGCTACCAAAAAACATTATTGTAATTCAATACCATTTTGATTACCAAATCTTAGTTGTACTGTTTTCGATTTGTTCAATGGTAAAAATAAATATTCAAGTTAATGGAGCAATTATAAACATGAATAAAGGAACCAATTTTTTATATTAAAACTCGTAAATATCCACCACATTGATTCTTGAACTATCAAAAACTTTTAATAGTGTTTCCAAAACAAGCATCACTAAAGATAAAACTGCAAGAACACAATCATATTGCTAAGCACTTAGTGAGTTTTCACGTAGTCTTGAACAACATGGAGGCCTTCAGTCTCCTCTCCAAAATCCTGCATTCCAAAGCCAAAAGTTCATACTGAGATACAGATATGATATGATATATATATATATATATATAATATATATATGGCGAGATACATTTGAGATTTGTGGATATTATGTTTGTTACCTTTACAACGACGCAAGAGCATCCAACAACCTTCCTAGCTTTGCCCTCGGAATCAATCTTGCACAGCTGTGATAATAAACATTTAAGATGGTGAACTATTAATAAAATTCTAACATCAGTTGAGCATTCAATCTAGAATGCATTTTCAATTCCTTTGTTTTGCACTGCATAAAATGTAACAAGTGTGGGAGACAAAAGGCATGTACTTACACCAGACCATTCACCAAGGGTCTTTGCGCTAGGAACTGTAATCAGATTGACATTGTGATCATTACAAAGTGCTTTGACCAATTTAACATAGTCAGGCTGATCACAGTCCTCGGCCAGCACACATAGTTGGGCTGCATGTTTCTCAATCACCTTAGCACCTTCATGAAGGCCTCGAGCCAGCCCACCGTGAGCAAGGGATTTCCTCAGCACAAGCTGCAATGCCGTCATTGCATCCATGGGCTCACCCAGAGCAGGAGCAGCAGGTGTCTCTGCAACAACATCTTCACTGGAAGGAAAACAAGAGCAAACGGACAAGATTAAGAATAAAGATCAACAATTAATGTGTATATATACATATAAGAAAAGGTGTGTGTTCTGATAGGCACTGAGGTAGACCAAAAGTACTGTTATCCTTCATGAACAATAGTAGTATAGTACATGAGACAAACTCAGAAAATGGAATAGTCAGGCATTCAGCCCCATGCTGACAAATGCATCTAATTATCATAAATCAAATTTAACATGTTTGCAAGAATAGCTTCTGGAAATACACACTCATTTAATATCATCTAACAGCATACATACAATATGTATATACAAACAGACAAGCGCTTTCCTAAGGAATACAGGGGCAGTGATCAGAAAAAGAAAATTAAACAGCCAAAATTTCCATCCACATTGCCACAAATAAAATTATAATAACTTCCTAATTGGCTAGAGTAGCCATTCAAGACACACACAAAAAGAAGATAAAAATTCATAGTTCTATGAATAGTGATGACAATAAATACCTTGCCATCTTCTCCTGTTGACTAAGCCTTTTGCCCTATACCTGTTAAGAGAAAAGAAATGAAAACATGCATCAGACACAAAATAAGACAACATAGTGAAAAAGCAAATGAATCAATAAAATCATGTCAATTTGTCAGAATGATTAAAAAGGACTAAACAGATGATATTTCTTGATACTATAAAAAATTGACCTTGACAAACATTGAACTGAAAAGAAAGGCATAATTGAAGCAACAAAGTCAATTATTTACCATTTCTAAGCTTCATCCTGATAAACAGATAATTAGTTTGGAGGGAATGGTTAAACTCATTTTAAACAGAGCAGTCAGCTAGATTAGTTCTCAAACTAAACAATTCAAAAAAAAAAAGAGCAAGATGAGCTCAACTCCCAAAATGACTCCATCATCTAACAGTTGCGAGATACAAAGTCCATTGACAGACTTATAGAGCTCATTCAAACAAGTAAAACAATTTCCTTCAAATCCATGAAAACTCAATAATAAATTAACCATGATTTCAATTCCATGTGAACTTTATGCAAAAAGGACACTAGCTTTGCAATAATACATCATATTTCAGAACAAAATTTTCACAAAAATGATCTCATATGTTCATATCCCTCACTCAATCCTTTATTAACAATATTATCAGGGATTCAGTTCGATTTTATCAGGAACTAAAAAAAAAGCCAATATATAAAATCAAATATCAATCATTAAATGCAACAATTGTAGAAAGAGAGTGTGTAGAGAGAGAACCTGTGAAGAAGACGACGATAAGCGACGGCTGACGGTGAAGGAAAGGCTGGCGATCTTATATGTCAGAATAATATAGTAACACAAAACCTAGCTAAAACCCTAGTTTTGCAAGTGGCCCAGTTTCTGGCCCAAAGCCTTTGTATACAATTGGGCTTAAATTTACAAATTAGAATTTCAAATCATGGACCGGAAGTTAACGACAAATTATGACAAATTTTACTGCGAACCATGGTGCATGTATATTGCATGAACTCTAATTTTTTTGTTTTATTTTTCACACACTAACTTAATTATAATAATGCTGAAATATTATTTTAATTACACTTCAGGTTTATTTTACAATATATGTTAATATATGATTCTTGATTTTAGTTTCATTTTCTATGGACACTAGTTTCATTATAACAACTCTAAAGTATCATTTTAATTATACTACAGTTCCATTTGACAATATACATAATTGGATGAGCTCTGTTATTAGTTTTATTTTCCCCACACACTAGTTTCATTATAGCAATACTAAAGTATTATTTTATTTCTACTATAATTTTATTTGGCAACTGACAAATTATATTGTGGGTCCACCTTGCATGGTGAACCATGGTCCAAAACGATTTTATTTTATTTGAATTGTCAATTAGCGCATCTCTTATCTTTTATATATATATATATATACACACACACACTAATAACAGTAATAAGAGCCAAAGAAAGAAAGTTGGGCCTATAATGGGTAGAAAAAATGACGGTCAAATTATTAAATCAAATGGATGGTTCAGATTGTTTTGATTTATATTTTTACGTAGAAAAAATGACGGTCAAATTATTAAATCAAATGGATGGTTCAGATTGTTTTGATTTATATTTTTACTTGAGATTTCCGAATTTATCCTTAATTATATGATTATTCGTTAAGTTTTCCGTTAAAT
>CM008333.1:1545079-1555219 GCA_002525835.2 Ipomoea batatas | reverse complement strand
GATTAAGCATTATTGCCTCTTTTATAATATGTATGTTAGTATGCAATTTCTCTTTTTTTTTTTATTACTTTGGAAGGGGGTTACCCAAGAAACTATACAAATCAGTTATACATATTGCGCCAAGCAGGTAATCCAACAGTGTCATCATCAATCACACCTAGCAACTCATCTGGGGGTGTTTGGAGAACATGCATTCCTCTGGACAAGTGAGGGACCATTCTGGCTAAGGCATCTGCCGCTTGGTTCTGTTCTCTTGCAATGGGTTTCAGCTGCCAGATTTTAAAGCAACGTAGTTTTCTTCGACAAGCTTCTAGGATATTATGAGCCACTGATGTGGGTGGGTTATTGGCATGAATGTATTCAACTATCTCTTTTGCATCGCATTCGAATTCCACCTTTTGGAAACCAAGGAAAGCAGCTAGCTGGATTCCCTTCAAGAGTGCCAAGGCTTCCGCTTCCATGGCACCACAACTCCCAATATTGTACACAAAACCTTGGTTCCATTTACCACTGCTGTCCCGGATTATGCCACCTCCTCCCGCTGTGTTCGTCGATTGCCTTACAGAGCCATCCGTATTGACTTTCACAAATACTTCCTGAGGTTTGATCCACCTGAGTTGCTTCCAATTGAGGACTTCTCATTGTCCTTGCATACCATTGGCACGGGCAAAGGCTCTGTTGATCTCTTTAGTCTGATCGTGAATCCATTTTACTTTGAACGCAAGGGGTTTTGTCAAATTGGAGAACATAGCTTCGTTTCTCCACTTCCATATCCACCATAAAGTTGTCGCAAATAATGCTGCATCTTCTGACGGCTTTCTGCTAGGTTTTCTATCTGATATTCCTTTTTCAAGCCATTGGTCAAACGAGGAGGAGCTCATCTACATTGGTGACAATGGGAAAATAAGGTTCCACACATCCTTTGCAGCTGGACACTCGCAAAGCACGTGCTCTACATCCTCCACCTTGTCTACGCATCGCCAGCATTTATCATTATCCGTAAATCTCCGTTTCAGCCTGTTTTGGTTAGTCATTAGTCTGTTGTGCAATGCCAACCGTCTGTTGTGCAATGCCAACCAAATGAACATCCGAATGCGGTTAGGTACTTTCAATTCCCAGAAGCTATTCCATTTTGCAGGCGAGGTTGCTTGATATTCCCCCGTTGAGACCCTATAGGCCGAGCTTACCGAGAAGCATCCTGAGTTCTCTTTAGCCCATCCGACAATATCCTTTACCGCCGGGTCTTCGATGAGCACTACTGCCGCTAGTTTTGCTGCGATGTGATCCGGCAGGAGATGATCTAACCGGTTCCAGCACCATCCTTGACTTGGTTGCCAGTAGCTGTCTACTGTGTTATTAATATCAGAAGAAGAAACAGGGTTGCATGAAAGTTCTTTGAGAGGTACCTCTGTTAGCCAAGGGTCATGCCAAAATGAAGTATTCATGCCAATTTCTCACATGCTTTTTCGCCCCTTGGATGAGGATGGGGACAGACTTTAGTACACCTCTCCACGCATTAGACATAGATGCTTTAGCTTTCCAAGTTGAGCAATCGTCAAGATTGATTGCATACTTCTTCTTAAACATTTCTACCCATAGACAATTTTCTCCTTTCATCAACTTCCATCCCAGCTTAGCCATAAATGCAATGTTCATATGCTCGAGTTTTCGAATGCCTAGACCCCCTTGAGATTTCGGTCTCGTAATCACATCCCACTTGACAAGGTGGCACTTTCTTTCCGTAGGATTACTACCTCAAAGGAAATCCCTTATCATCTGCTCAATAGACTCAACTACTCCTGTTGGTAATAAAGTCGTTTGCATAGCAAAGTAGGGTATTGCCGAGAGGACTGCTTGCACCATCACTTGTCTACCAGCTAGGGGTAGTGTTTTTGATCTCCACCCCGAGAGTTTTGTTTTGATCTTCTCGATTATCCCCGCAAATGATTCTTTTGATAATCTCCCGTGAATAGATGGTACACCCAAATATCTTCCCAAATCTTGCACACACGGGATTCCCAGGGTGTTGACGATCTGCTGTTGTAGTCCTAGGGCCGTATTTTTGGAAAATAAGATTGATGACTTTTGGTAGCTAACTTTCTGCCCGGAGCTGTCACAAAACATGTCCAGGCATCTCTTCATTTCTAGGCCCTATTCCACCGATGCTTCTCCAAAGAGCACTAGATCATTTGCAAAAAAGAGGTGAGAAATGTTAGGACTATTCCTGGTGATTCTTATTCCTTTCTAGGTGCCCGCAGCAACTGAATCATGAATTATGTGGCTCAATCTTTCAACACAGATAACAAAAAGTAAGGGGAAGATTGGGTCTCCCTGTCTGACGCCTCGTTCTGGTTTGAACCATTCAGTTTTTTGTCCATTCCATAGCACTGCTAGACGTGTGGATGATAAGCACTCCTTGATTTTCCGTCTCCATACTTGGTTGAATCCGATGTCCTCGAGCGTGTCATCGATGAAACTCCATGCAAGCCTATCGTATACCTTTTCCAGATCCACCTTTACTACCATCCATCCTGTTGAGCCCTTCTTGTTTTTCAGTGAGTGAAGTACCTCCTGGTAGGCCAAGATGTTGTCTGATATAGACCTTCCTTGTACAAAGCTTGCCTGGTGTCTACCAATCAGCTTCGGTGCAATATCCTTGAGTCTGTTCGATAGTGTTTTTGTCACAAGTTTGTATCGAACGTTGCAAAGGCCAATTGGTCGCAGTTGTTTGACTGATTCCAGATTTGAGACTTTAGGAATAAGAGAAATCAATGTGTCATTACAACCCACAGGTAGAGCACCTGTTTCAAAAAATGTCTGAACAAACTGGTGGAGACTGCTGCCTACTACCGTCCAAGATTTCGGAAAAAAACATGCGCTAAAGCCATCGGGGCCTGGAGATTTACATGGTGCCATATCTAGGAGTGGTCTCCTGACTTCTTCAAGATCTATGGGGCTATTGATTTTCCGCCATTCAGATTCTTCTAATGCTGGGAACCGACCATGTTGTAGCTTCTGCCTGCTGATAGAGTCTTCCTCTGAGAATACTTTGAGGAAGTAGTTTCTCACATGAGCAGCCAACAGGTTCACCTCTGTAATCCATTGTCCTTCTTCATCCTTTAGGGCTTTGATTTCAGATGGGGTTCCTTTGGCAGACGTGGCAGCATGGTAGTAACGAGTGTTTCGATCTCCAGATGTTATCCAATCTTCCCGTGATCGTTGGTACCAGATGAGTTCCTCCTGATAAAGCGTTTCATCGAGCTCTCCCCTCAGTTTCCTATCTAACTTGATCAGGTCAGATCGGGGATTAGAGGCTATATCACGTTGAATACCTTCGATCCTTGCTACAAGCCTTTTTTTCCTATGGAATATGTTGCCGAACACTTCCATGTTCCATCTTTGAAGAGCTTCGGCCATTTTCGATAGATTGTCTTCCAGTTAATATTTGTGTTCCAACTGCATTGTACAAGATTTAGAAAACTGGTGTGAGCAGTCCAGGCTGCATTGAACCGGAATCCTTTATTAAAAACGGCATAGTATTAAGGAGAAGAGGGGCATGGTCTGAGCCGATTATTGGCAGGTGGTCAACCGATGCATTAGGGAATTCTGCTCTCCATTCTACATTACTGAGGGCGCGATCAAGGCGAGCTCCTTTGAAAGATTCTGTATTTAGTCCTCTCATCCAAGTGAATTTGGTTCCAACGAAACCAAGATCTAGCAATGCTTCTTGGAAAATCCATCTGTTAAAATCAGAGCACCTAGTTGCAGAGAATTTTGTTGGATTACTGATTTCGTCTTGGCATGTAACCGAATTAAAATCCCCAGCTATCAGCCAAGGGGCTTGTGGGGGAAGGCTCTAGTGGGATAACGCAGAAAACAGACGTTTACGCAGTTGATGTTCCGGACTCCCATACACCACTGTTAGGAACCAGGTGCTGACTTCCGAGTCCTCTACCTTAAGGGTGATGAACTGTGGGTGTGTTTCAATCACATGGACAGTGAGCGTATTTTTCCATAGGATCCAGATGCCTCTCGAAAATCCAACCGCTTCCACCCGGATCCATTCGTCAAAACCAAAACTAGAACAAATTGTGTTAGCATGAGATCCTGAAACTTTCGTTTCGAGTAAACAAACAATCGAGGGACTGTACACACGGGAAAAATGTTTCAGGGTACGCCTAAACAAGTTGGAGGCCGCACCCTGACAATTCCAAATTAGACATATCATAATTAAACAGAAAAACAACAAACACTGCGCTCAAGAGCGCGAGAAACCCGTTACCGTCTGGCCACCTGGGCCATTCTGCTGACAATCTTCATCCATAGTATCACTAGGAAGCATGTGAACATCAGTATGTAAATGAGTCGTGTCGGGAGGGTCCTCTTTGAAACCATACTCAATCCCCGCTAGTGAAGGACCGTGGTTGAAATAGCCTTTCCCTTATTGGAGCCTCTAACGACGGTGTGTTCTGCCTCCGCCGCAGCTCTATTGGGGGTCCGCCTCTGGTCGCACGGTCTCTTGGGTCTCCTCTGCTTGATGGTTGGCCAGGGTTGTGTTGTTGTGGGTGAACTCCTTGATTTGCATTGGCCTTTATCTGTTCTAAGGGCTGTGTTTGGCTCCGAGAGTTGGTTCTTATCTGGGGAAGCCTAGGGGTAGACTGTTGGCCTTGTGATGTCTGGGCCATTGTTGCCAAGGTAGGAGAAGTTTTGTCTTGGTTCAGTTCTGATTCATCAAAGTCTTAGAGGGGAGCGAATCTTGATTTGGATCCTGTGCCATCAAACATCAGATTATTAAACCTTGTGGTATATTTTGCTGCCACTTCCACATTTTGGTTCTGAGCTCTGGGGTGATTCCCACGCTTTTGCTTTGTAACTAACATCCAAGATCCGTATTTCTCTGGTGGCGTTTGCTTGAACACCGTTCTTGCCCTCCTGGTAGATTCGTTGTCGTCTTGGTATGCTCTGCCACCTTCTGGCCGTGGTTTCTCCGTCTCGCACTGTTCGTGCCGGTGGCCATACGTTCCACATTTGAAGCACACGAGGTGAAAACCTTCGTACTCAATCAACCATTCTTTCTCGTCTAGAACGTACTTGGATAGGAGGGGTTTGGTAATATCCATCTCAATGCACATTCTTGCAAACTTAGCTTTTGATACCAAACTGGTTGTGGTGTCGATCTTGATAGGGCGGCCTATGTCTCTGCCGATCTTCATGAGAAACTCCTCCTCGAAGTACTCTACGGGCATGTCGGGAAACCGTATCCAGACTAGAATATTCCTCGTCTGATCACATCTTGTGTCAAAGTTGGGCTCCCACTCCTGCACAACTAGATAGTGGTTGAGGATATAGATCATTCAGGGCCCCTCGTATTTGGCGTATTCGTAATCGTGAAGGGACTCGAATTTGTCCAGGAAAAACCCATTGTTCATTTCGATCAGATCGAATACCGCCTCTGGTTTCCACATTCGCTGCAATCTCTGAAGGAGGTGTTAATAATGTCACATCTTATGTTATGTTTAGCCATGTTATATTATGTTATTTATGTTGAATAACTGTTAGTTAGTCAAATACTGAACTCCTGAGGTTAAGGAGAGTTTCTAGCTTACCTTAGTATAGGACTCTGTAATTGGTTTTGCAGTTTGAATCAATCGTGATTACTCTCATTTGGTATCAGACGACGGGTTCGAATCCTCCCCTGTCGATCACATTTTTCGTTCAAAACAAACCTTAATTTACGTATCCAGCATGAGTAACCAAACCACCGGCGCCCTTACTCCCGCTGTCGCCGCCCCTTCACCGCCGGCGACGGTCCTCAATGCTAGCCATCACTTCCTCTCGATCAAGTTAGACTCTCGGAACTATCTATACTGGCGCACCCAAATTATGCCGTTCCTCCGCAGCCAGAACCTCGTCGGCTACATCGATGGTACCTTGCCGTGCCCTCCGGAGACCATCGCCGTCGACTCAGCCACCCCCGCAAGCCGCCGGTCTTCATCCCGAACCCGGCTTACCTTTCGTGGATTCAGCAAGATCAGGCCATCCTCTCGCTGATTGTTTCGTCACTCACCACCGAAGTAATGTACCTTGCCGTCGACAAGGAGACGTCGTAGGCTGTCTAGGAGTCTATCACCACTGCGTTCGCGTCCACCTCGCGATCTCGCTGCCTTAGCTTGCTGGGGCAGTTCCAGGCCTTGAGACAAGGCAATCTCCCGCCGGCTGAATATCTCGGGCACGCACAGGTGCTCGTCGAAGCCCTCTCGCTTGCCGGTCATCCACTCTCGGCCGATGCGCAGGTCCTATACGTTCTTAAGGGTCTGCGGCTGGAGTTTAGAGCAATGGCGAGTTCGCTGACCACTCCGGGCACGTCGGTCACGATCGCTCAACTGGCGGATCATCTTCGGGCGCAGGAGTTTATACACTCCGACGACTTCGCCGTTCCTGACTCCGCATCGTTGCAGACTGCTCCTTCGGTGTTTTATGCAGGTCACAGCCGCGGCAATGGTCGCGGGAAAGGCGGACGACAGTCCTCTTCCGGTCGTGGCGGTAGGAATAGCCGCGGCAATGGTCATGGCAATGGACGCCGCGGTCGCAATGGCGTTCCCCGGTGCCAAATCTGCCACGCCAATGGTCATAGTGCGGTGAACTGTTATCGGCGCTACGATGATCGACCGTCGGCGAGCGCACATGCGGCCTATCCCGGTGATTCAGTTTCGGCGCACACGGCTGAAGCATGGTATCCCGATACTGGAGCTTCGACTCATGCTACCCCGGATGCCACCATGTTGGATCACACCGACCAGTACACCGGAAACGATGTCCTGAAAGTAGGCAACAACGCATGTTTGGATATTTTCGGTGTCGGTAGCACGGTTCTTAAATCCCCTATACATCAATTCCAAATGTCTAATATTCTAAATGTGCCAAAATTATCTATTCATTTATTGTCGGTTTACAGATTCACTAACGAAAACAACGTTTTCTTTGAGTTTCATAGAAATTCGTTTTTTTGTGAAGGATTGCACAACTCGGGAAACTCTACTTAAAGGATCCACAGTAGCCGGGCTGTATCAATTATTGCTTCCACAAAATCATAGAGTCTTTCTATCGGCCCGTGCTTCACCTAATGTCTGGCACCGACGTCTCGGTCACCCAAATAGTCAAGTTCTACAACGTATTCTTAAAAATTGTCCTATAACCTCGAATAAGTTTAATACTGTTACAGATTGTAGTTCTTGTCACCTCGGGAAATCATCCCGTTTTGCTTTGGATAGAGTATCTAGTAGTAGCGCCAATGTGTTAGATTTAATTTTCACGAATGTTTGGGGTCCGTCCCCTGTTATTTCTGATTCTGGTCATCGCTACTTTGTACTCTTCATGGATGATTTTTCACGATTTACTTGGTTTTATCCCCTACGGGTAAAAACCGACATATATAAAATTTTTCATTTGTTTCGGGCAATGGTAGAACGACGGTTTTCGCGTTCTATCAAAGCCATTCAGTCCGACTTAGGCGGAGAATATTGCCGCCTACACTCAATTTTTCAGTCTCTCGGAATTGTGCACAGGCAATCCTGTGCCTACACGCATGAACAAAATGGAAGGGTAGAACGACGTAATCGTCACATAGTTGAAACTGGTCTTGCGCTATTAGCCGAAAGTTCCACACCAATTAAATACTGGGATTTTTCCTTTGAAACCGCGACTCATTTAATCAACTGTCTCCCCTCTGCTGCTCTTAATTTTGTTAGTCCCTACTCGAAGTTATTTAATGCGTCACCTCCTTATACGTTCTTTCGTGTCTTCGGTTGCCAGTGCTATCCCTATCTCCGCCCTTATAATAGGCATAAAATCGAGTTCAGGTCCACGCCTTGTGTCTTTTTAGGTTACCCGCTTGACTATAGGGGATACCGTTGTCTTGACCCAAACACTGGAAAGATCTTTATCTGTCGCCATGTGCGGTTTGCTGAGCATGTTTTTCCCTTTTCTATACATGCATCTACCCAGTCCAGTCTTGTTCCCCACGTCATGCCTTGGGTTACAGGGCCGGTACTCACTCCAGCAGCTGCTGCTTCTGCTGATACCCCGGTTGTATCAGCCACGTCGCCCACAAATCCGGCCTATGATCCCACTTCCTCGTCAGCTACTGAGTCTGATGTACAGGTTTCATCGACTAATGTCGCGGCAACACGTGGTACTGGTCATGCTATGCGCACACGTCGGAAAACAAAGGGCACCGGTGAAGAGTTCTATGCGTTACACACGTCCACTGATCCCACCTGGTACTCTCAGGCCATTGGTCATCCTCACTGTCGGGATGCCATGGATCAGGAGTTCAATGCGCTGTTACATAACAACACCTGGAAGCTCATACCTCCTACACCGAGTATGAATATTATCGGCTGTAAGTGGGTCTTTCGCACTAAGTACAAAGCCGATGGAACCATAGACCGTTACAAAGCTCGCCTAGTCGCCAAAGGCTTCAATCAGGTTGCCGGTGAAGACTACTTTGACACTTATAGTCTCGTGGTCAAACCTACTACAGTTCGACTGTTGCTATCTCTTGCTGTGTCTCGGTCATGGACTCTTCGGCAGTTGGACGTCCACAACGCCTTTCTAAATGGTCATCTCCCAGAAACGGTCTATATGAAACAGCCTCCTGGGTATGAGGATCCGTTACATCCGGGTCATGTGTGTCATCTACAGCGGTCTCTATACAGTCTCAAGCAAGCTCCTCGTGCCTGGTTCAAACGACTGCATGATTTCTTAATCAAAGATGGTTTTCTGTCTTCAAAGACTGATGTCTCCCTGTTTCACTATACTATAGGAGACTCAAGGGTTTACTTGTTAGTTTACGTTGACGATATAATTATCACAGGTAACGACTCTGGGCTGATTGACTCATTACTACGACAGATGTCTTCTACATTCAAGATTCGAGATCTGGGGAAACCGGGTTTTTTCTTGGGCATTGAGGTTTTGACGAATACAACTGGTTTCGTGCTATCTCAGAAGCGTTACATGCTCGATATCTTAGCCCGTGCCGGCATGTCTGACTGCAAACCGCTAGCAACTCCTGCAACTGTGTCTACAGCAGCTTCAGTCAGTGTTGGTCAGTTTGAAAATCCTACTTAGTATCGGCGCATCGTCGGGGCACTCCAGTATCTCACCATTACTCGCCCCGATCTTTCATACTCGGTTAATCGGCTGTGCCAGTTTATGCACTCCCCGACGAACAAACATTGGAGTCTAATTAAACGGGTTTGTCGCTATGTCAAAGGGACTCTTGATCTAGGCCTACAGGTCCTATCGTCCTCGGGAACTACTATACATGCATACTCTGATTCAGACTGGGCTGGGTGTCCGATTGACAGAAAGTCGACGAGTGGTTATGCTGTGTTCGTCGGTGACAATCTGGTCTCGTGGGTATCACGCAAGCAGCGCACAGTTGCTCGTTCGTCTACCGAGGCTGAATACAAGGGTTTTTCCGATGCAGCTGCTGAGGTCACGTGGCTAGTGTCCTTACTAAAGGAACTCCGGTTACATTCTGGACAGCCGGCTACGCTATGGTGTGATAATCTTGGTGCCACCTATCTGGCAGCTAATCTAGTGTTTCACGCCAGAACCAAACATGTTGAGATAGATTACCATTTTGTTCGTGATAAAGTCGCTTCAGGAGAACTGCTGGTCAACTTCGTGTCCACTCAAGTTCAGCTAGCCGATATCTTCACTAAACCGCTACCAGCGCGCCGTTTTCAGGCTCTCCGCTCCAAGCTCAATGTTGCTGCCTTTCAACCTTGTGCTTGAGGGGGCGTGTTAATAATTTCACACCTTATGTTATGTTTAGCCATGTTATATTATGTTATTTATGTTGAATAACTGTTAGTTAGTCAAATACTGAACTCCTGAGGTTAAGGAGAGTTTCTAGCTTACCTTAGTATAGGACTCTGTAATTGGTTTTGCAGTTTGAATCAATCGTGATTACTCTCATTGGAGGTAACTGTAGCCTACAGTTCTGCCCAGTACCCGGATAATGAGGGATCTTCGCCATGGTCTACGTAGTCTCTCTTTCTCCTCCTCTGTGACCAAGAATACTGGGTAACTAGAGGAGTTTCTCACTGTTTCCATTCTTTCTTCATCGGC
>CM008333.1:1516294-1528400 GCA_002525835.2 Ipomoea batatas | reverse complement strand
ACAATAGAAATCAATTTCATACCTTTTCAATTTTTAGACATTGTATCCTGTGACTGCTAACTAAGCAAAATTATCAACTTATATTTTGGGTTTGTCGTTCACCAATTTAGCTGTACCTAGTGACAAACCATATAATAATAAAAAGAAGACTTGAGGGTATCTATCATGTAATTGAAATCGTCTTTGCCCAAGTCATCTTACTTTTGGACTGGACTTGGAATATTAATAGAAGACCTTTTGAACTAGACTTGGAATATTAGGAAGATTTGATATGATATGAGTCATAAAGTTTTTTTTTTTTTAATGACGAGAAAAATTCGTGGTTACAATTTAATGATATACATTAGGTAAGTTTCACTCTTATGTAATAATCGTACAAGAATCAAGGTCATGACATTTTAGTACGAGAATTACGTTTCACACATACACTACCTAGTCACTCATGACATCTAATGGCACGTGGGTAAAATCTGTTGGAAAATATGTATTTTTGGTAGTTTATATCACAGAAAATTGCTTACAAGCTAGCATTCTCTTGAACAATTTTTTTTAAAACAACATTAATATACCTATTTTAGATTCCCCTTTCCCCTTAAATTGTTCATTGTCTTCCAAACCCCCAATTAGATTTATGATTGAGGTTGGGAGAAGATTTATGATTGAGGATATCAATGTTCAATTAAGAGAGTGCATGATATCACAGATGAATAATGGCTAAATTAAAGTTGAAAAAAATAGCACATTTATCATTTTAAGTGTCATGTTGAGGTACTCATTTGAGTGTAATCCACTTTTGGTTTGTGTCGGCTCAAAGTAGATTTGAATTTTCCTAATTGAGCGGATTAGTTTGATATATTAATTATACGTTCAAAATAAATAATGCTGAGTGAATAATAAATTGATTCTCAAAACATGCTAATAAAGTTGTGTAAATAGAGTTTTAAAAAGGTTTTTAAGTAGTAGTCTCTGACTCTCTGCCTTATTAGAAAAGTATGCAAGTTTGTACTGGTATAAATGCATTTCAACTTTGTGAGTTTGAAATATGTAATTAAGAGGCAAAATTTTTATTTTATCTCGAAACTCTATCAACACTTCTTTACTCAGGATTCGAATTGAAGTATTCCCTCTCTACTCGAATATATTAGTTGTGAATGTAAGATAGAAAATACATACTTTAAAAATGATTTTTAAGTTATAAACTACATATATAATTTAGGAATGGTGTCATTGTCTTTGGTCTCCCATGCATGAGAAGAATCCAAAAATTCCTTTTGTCACAATCCTATATATGTCGAGGAATATAAGTGGTATAATAATTCGGACCATTTCACTATTTGGTTCAACTTGAAAATTACAAGAGATTCTCAATTATTTTATTAAACAAATTTTACATGCATTAAACACATGTTGATACAATAATAATACTACTCTTGATTTTAAAGTTAAAGAGTTCAAATATTATATCATACCAAATAAGATTAATTTTTGTTTTGATTTATGTGTTGGGCTTATGGTTTGGTCTAAAAGTAATATTTTATTATGTGCTGTTTTTTAGTTTCTTTCCTCTTTTTTTTTTTTCCAAATCTAATTGATACAATACAAAACAGACTTAATACCCAATGTAGTCATCGACTATAGTAGTTTTTCTCGATTTAGTCCTAACTGACTTTTTGTGCTTAATTAGGTCACGACTTTGATGGTTTTACCCAATTGAGTCATCGGTTGTTAGAATCAAGGACTAAATTGATAAAAATCAGTATAATCAAGGACTAAAATTGAGTAAAATCACTATAGTCGAAAACTAATTTGGATAAAACTACTAAAGTTGAGGACGGAATTGGGTATTATTAATGTTCTAAAAAAATGGGTATTATTAATAGAGGTGAAATTACCAAATTAAATTATTTTAACATATGACTCAATTGATAAAACCATTAAAGTCGGGAACTAGTACTTAATTAAACACAAAAAATCGTTTAGGACTAAATCGAGAAAAACCACTATAATCGAGGACTGAATTGGGTAATAGCTCATAAAAAAATACTCCGTAACTCTATTCAACATTATTATTATATAGTAAAAAACATTTGAAAAAACTACAATAAATATCATCGTTTAAAAACACATAAATCCATAATAATACTTAAATGATCTTAATTCTAGTGAGGTCACATAATCTATAGTTGTTGGTTAGTTCACCGTCCTAGAAATTGAGATTCAATTGTTGACCAATATCAAGTCTGGTCCCTTTCAACCTTCTAAGTCAATTTTGTAGTTATATATACTTTTACATCATAGTTTATTTCTAGTAGTTAATTAGTTAATTAATTTAAAGTATAATTAATTTCCTTGATTATGAAATGTTTTAATATTTGTCAGAGATTCATGGTATATAGTTCTGTATTCGAGACAATGAATGAAAATGATTTAAAAAGAAGAAACATATTATTATATTCCTTTTATTCCTTTTGTATTTGAACACTGTGTGCTAACATGTGTCATGTGTGGTCGTTGGTCAGCCGCCACAAGAATGGTGTGCCACTTATTGCTATTTGCTATATTATTTTCTTCATTTTGTAATTAAAATATCAATTATTAAAAATAAAAGATTGTATTTAAAATCACATGATAGAATTTATTTAATGCGATGGGTTATATATCTAGTTTGGAATCATAGGAATCTGTTTCATTTTACATGTCTTATTTATTATTCATTAGTCAAATCAATTCTTTCTTTATTATATTACTTATTTTTTAAATAATTTTTAACTATTTTAAAATTTAATTTTTTGTGTGTAATAGTACTTTTAATGTAGTTTCTAAATATATAAATTATATATACTAATACTAAATATTAGGAAAAATTGAATTAAAAATATTTTGTTCTGCAATCCACTATATTGCAGTGAGATCAACTATGTGGGTTCGCATGTGTCCTAGGTTGGCATGTGGTGCTCGAGATATTAGTAAGAGGCTCACTTCGAGGAATTGTTGAAGCACATCACATGGTGCAGGGTTTTTTGATGATGAGAAAATTAATTGTCATGCGAAACCTATAAAAGGCCGTTGATATCAATTGCGGAGGGTAACCAAAATCTATTTTGAACATTTTCAAAGTTACAAATTCATTCTCTATGCCAACTTTATACACAAATTGACATAACTTTTAACTAGCATCAAATCTTTGAACACTTTTTCAGTGTTGTTCCACTTGGATGACTTGTTACACTCCATGTCAACTTTCATCCATTTGTAGTGTTGTAATTTGTTGTTGTAATTAATACACAATTGAGGTCGAAAGGGTATGTACAAGCTACCCAATGCCTCTTCTCTATTTAATAAATCCTTAGTACCAAATGCTAGAATCTAAAGGCACGTTTCAACCAAAATGCACATTCGAATAGCAGTTAATACTTTCTTGTAAATCAAATAACCAAATGTTATAAGATTACTCTTGCCACTATTTTTGTTGCAGAAGAAAAGAAAACTAAAATCAATTTTTTTTTTGAGTTTTATACGCATTTATTTTATTTAGAATTTTGGAAACAATAAAGAAGTGAAAGTCCAACAAGATCATTGAAGACACATTGGAATTGTCATTAATTAATTAAATATAGAATTAATGAAGAATGAAATAAGATTTAGAAAATATATCATAAGATTGGAAGTATTTACCCCAACTTTAATGAGTTTAATAATGCATTTCATTTAAAGTTATACTATTTGGTGGGTCAATGTCAAAGAAAATAGATTAAGAAAAGTTAGTTGTGTGTGTATGTATATTCCCGTAATTGTTAGAAATAATTGTAATTAATAAAATAGTAGATTTTGTTAATATTGTGCAAATATATTAGAGAATTATATTTTCCAAACTTAGATAGATCATATCTTTTGTTTCTAAGAAATTGTTTAAGGCAAACAATTCAAATCAAATCCAATACTCTACCTAGAACACTTTATATCCAATTTTAAAGGATTTTAATTTCTCATTGTCACTTTGGAATCACTTGTCAAGGTTAGAAACTCATTTTCTATTCCAAACTAGTACACAAATTCACATACCTTTTTACAACTAGCACCGAATCTTTGAACACTTTTTAATTATTGTTCCACTAGGATGATCTTTACTGCTACATTCCGCATTAAACTTTAACTTTAACATTAGAGCTTACCAACCTCTCTCATCCTATTAGAACCCCATGTTTAGTGTGATAAGAAAGACAAAATAACAATAGACAAACTAAATAAAATACAATAGCAAATTGCCTCAACAAAGTCTGCTGTAAGTAGCGCATATATCAATACCAAAAGAGAACTTCTCAGTTCTCACCTTATATAAAACCTAGTTTTAAACTAGCAAAGTATCCCATTATTCAATTTGCATAGGAGCTCATTTGCTTCCTAGCTAGTAGATATGCTACATAAAACAACTCGTATCCTATTTTAAAATCTCTAGAATTACTTCAAATAAGTGATAATGCAAGATTTTAATTTCTCAGATCATTGTCACTTTAATTAGAATCACTTTCCAAGGTTACAAACGCATTCTCTATGCTAACCTTACATGCAAACTCACATAATTTAAATTTTTACAAGTAGAATAGCATCGAATCTCTGAGCATTATTTGGTAGTTGCTCCACGTGGCTTACCATTTTATATTTCGTTTCATGTTCCATGACATCATCACAATATCCCCTCATTAAAAATTAATAATAATAATAATATAGAAAATCTCTAAACTACCAATAGTCATTTTTTTTTGAGCGAAAACTACCAATAGTAAGTTAGTAACCCAATCCGAATCTCTCTTTGTTATCCGAGTATATAATGTTGTCTTTAACACAAATTATTACAACAAAAGTTATTATATATAGTAACATCATAATATTGAATACGCATAATTAAGTAATTAACTAAACATTCATATTAAGAAAGGAAAATGTTACACGAATATGATACCATATCATGCATACATATTTTGGGTGCAATTATATTTTTTCTTGTTTTACACCGAAAAAGTGAGAATCACAATTTACTAGATATAAAAACTTATGACAAAAACTTGTGTGAGGTCGTCTCACCGTGAGACGGGTCGGGTCGGGACAAAATGAAAATGTACTACGTAGTATTTATGCGCACAAATGCCATACTTAAATGCTCAAATGTAATACTAATTAGGTAAATGTAATACTTTTAAAGTAAAATACAATACTTTTACATTTCAATTTAAAAGTATTACATTTTCACTCAAAAATATTATATTTTTCCTTATAAGTAAGGAAAATTTATCAACATTACTTATTATGAAAAATGTAATACTTTTTCTCTTATAAGTGACAAAAATTATATTCCTAATTAGTATTATATTTGAGCATATATGTATGACATTTATATATATAAGTATGGCATTCGCATGATGTTTCAACCCGACCCGACCCGTCTCACGAATAAGGATCCGTGAGACGGTCTCACACAAGTGTGACCCAAAACTTATTCATCAATTGAAAAGAAATCTATTATAATATATGCCCGCAATTGTTAGAAATAATTGTAATTACTATAATAGTAGATTTTGATGATATTGAGCAAATATATTACAGAATTATATTCTTCAAATTTAGATTTTTTTTTTTCTAATAAATTGTTAAGGCAAATTATTCAAATCAAATTTAGTACTCTACATAGATCACCTCATATCCAATATTAAAATCTCTCGAATTATTTCAAATACATGATAATGCAGGATTATAATTTTTTATTATTAGCACTTTAGAATCACTTTACAAACTCATTCTCTATTCCGGCCATGTACACAATATTACATACTTTAAAAAAAAAACTAGCATCAAATCTTTGAACACGTTTTCATTGTTGTTCCACAGGATGACCTTTTATGCTACATTCCACATTTAACTTTAACTTTAACGTTAGAGCTCACCTACCTCTTTCATCCTATTAGAACCTTACGTTTAGTGTGATGAGAAAGACAAAACAACAATAAACAAACTACATAAAATACGATAGCAAATTGCCTCAACAAGGCAGCATCATATCAATACCAAAAGGGAACTTCTCAATTCTCACCT
Organism: Ipomoea batatas; assembly: GCA_002525835.2. Taxonomy (NCBI): domain Eukaryota; kingdom Viridiplantae; phylum Streptophyta; class Magnoliopsida; order Solanales; family Convolvulaceae; genus Ipomoea; species Ipomoea batatas. The sequence goes on along the minus strand of CM008333.1, from coordinate 1,522,313 downwards.
ATAAACCTAGTTTTAAACTAGCAAAGTGTGTCATTATCCAATTTGCATAGGAGCTAATTAATTTGCTTCCTAGTGGATATGCTACATAGAATACCCTGTATCATATTTTAAAATTTTTCTGAATTACTTCAAATAAGTGATAATGTAAGGGTTTAATTTCTCATCATTGTCACTTTATTAGAATCACTTTTCAAGGTAACAAACTCATTCTCTCTGCTGACCTTACATGCAAACTCACATAATTAATTTTTTACCCCTAGATCTCTGAGCACTTTCTGTGCAATTGAATGATTTTTTATTATATATATTTTTTAATGCAACATACATTCCATGTTAGGTTTAACTTTAATGTAAGGACACACCTACTAGTCACATTCTATTTGATCTCACATTTAACATGACTATATATCGAGATTATCAATATCCTCTATCACTTACTAGTCTCACCTTATTTAAACTCACATTTAAAGTGATCATCAAAATTAGCAGTATCTATTACTTCCTAGCATAGTCTCATGTTAGTTAAAACTCACATTTATCAAGATTATAGAGATTATCATCTTAGTTGAAACTCGCATTTATCAAGATTATTATAGTGATTATCGATATCTGTCTTTAATTAGTGTAAGTTACATAATCAAAATACGAATTACATGTAATATCTTGCCTTTGGTAATTCGGTGTATTATGGCAATAATTGCTCTTTGCTGCATTTGACTTCCAACTACAATCTTTGTCTACCTACACGTGAAAATCGCACAATATACTCTCACTTTCACCCTACCGGGGTTGATTAAAGATCAAAACACCGCTGTTTTCTCCCTTTGTCAAATAATTAATAAAACTTATTTGATAAGAAAATGTAAAATGGAAATTAACTAATTAATATATATTAATTGGTAGTATTGTTTCTATATTCACGTATCTATACTTCATAAATTATTATAACAAATTCATTCTGTGCAATGCATGGGCGAAAATACTAGTTAATTTAATTTAGAATTAATGAAGAATGAAATTAAAAAAGATTTAGGAAATCTATCATTCATATTAAGAAAGGGAAATTTTACGCCAATATGATATCACATCATGCATGCATGTTTTTGGTGCAATTATATATATTCTTGTTTTTCACTAAAGAAGTGAGAATCACAATTTACTAGATATAAAACTTATCAATCAACTGAAAAGAAATATAATCTATTATATGCCCGTTTGTTAGAAATAATTGTAATGAATAGAATAAGTAGATTTTAATGATATTGTGCAAATATATTAGGGAATTATATTCTCCAAACTTAGATATTTTTTTTGTTTCTAAGAAATTGTTATGGAAAATTATTCAAATAAAATTCAGTAATCTACGTAGAACACCTCATATCCCATTTTAAAATCTCTCGAATTACTTCAAATCGAATCTTTGAACACTTAGCTTTTTCGTGATTGTTGTACTAGGATGACCTTTTATGCTACATTCAACATTAGCTTTAATTTTAACGTTAGAGCTCACCTACCTCTCTCATCCTATTAGAAACTCACATTTAGTGTGATGAGAAAGACAAAACGACAAACTATATCAAATACAATAGAAAATTGCCTCAACAATTGTCGCATATCAATACCAAAAGGGAACTTCTCAATTCTCACCTATAAACCTAGTTTTAAACTGGCAAAGTATGTCATTATCCAATTTGCATAGGAGCTAATTTGCTTCCTAGTGGATATGTTACATACAACACCTCATTTCTCATTTTAAAATCTCTTGAATTACTCTAAATAAGTGATAATGTAAGGTTTTAATTTCTCATTGTCACTTTTGAATCACTTTCCAAGGTAACAAACTTGTTCTCTGTGCTAACTGCTAACCTTACAAGCAAACTCACATAATTAATTTTTTACAGATAGATCTCTGGGCACTTTTTATGCAGTTGCTCCACGTGGCTTACTTCTTTATATTACCTTTCATGTTATCTTTAACGTAAAGGTACACCACGACATTCATCTTATATTAGAACCTCATGTTTAATGTGGCTCAAAAGACAAACTATTTAGGTTAATTAGCAAACCTCCTCGACAAGGTTTACTGAAAATAGCATATTAGTACTAAATAAACCAAATTATAAACTAGCAAAGTATATATATTGTAATCCAATTTGCATAAGAGCTAATTTGCTTCACTATGAATATACTAGCTAGAACACCTATGTTCCCATTATCTATATCACATACTAATCTCATCTTATTTGAACTCACATTTAACATGACCATCCAAATTATCAATATCTATTACGAACCAGTCTCATCTTATTTGAACTCACATTTAACGTGACCATCGAGATTATCAATATTTGTCTTTCCAAGACTACGAACTCATTATCTATTCCAGCTTCAAATGCAAACTCTCATAATTGTTTACAATTAGAATCGAAACTCTTAACGTTCCACTTGAATGATTTTTTATTATATATTTTTTAATGCTACATAGAAATTAGGTTTAACTTAATGTAAGGACATAGCTACCACTCTCATTCTATTTGATCTCACATTTAACGTACATGACTATATATCGAGATTACCAGTATCTATCACCTATCAGTCTCACCTTAATTATTTGAAATCACCTTTAACGTGTGTATCGAGATTATAAGTATCTATCACCTACTAGTCTCATCTTATTTGAACTCACATTTAACGTGACCATCAAGATTATTATCAATACATATATCTTACTAGTCTCATCTTATTTTAAGTTTTTGACCCACATTTAACTTGACCATCGATATTATCAATATCTAATTAGAATTTTGAAAATAATAAAGAAAGTAGTAAAAGTCCAAGATCATTGAAGACACATTGAAATTGTCATTAATTAATTTAATTTAGAATTAATGAAGAATGAAATAAGATTTAGGAAATCTATCAATAATATTAAAAATATTTACCGCAAATTTAATGATTCTAATAATGCATATCATTTAAAGAAATACTATTTTCCATAATGCCACTACCATCCCACAAACATCTTTTGCTACCAAATCCACACTCACCATATAACCCCCAATCCTTGACTCTCCCACTGCCATGATATCATCACAATATCCCTCATTAAAAAATAAATAATAATAATAATAATAATAATAATAATAATAATAATAATAATATAATAATAATAATAATAATAATAATAATAATAATAATAATAATAATAATAATAATAATAATAATAATAATGAAAACCTCTAAACTACCAATAGTAACCCAATCCCAATATAATCTCTTTTTACTATATATCCAAGTATATAATGTTTGCTTCAAGGCATGCAAATTATTAAAACAAAAGTTATTATATAGTAACAACATAATATTGAATACATAATAGCACACATAATTAAGTAACGTAAGTAAACATTTATATTAAGAAAGGAAAATTTTACACCAATAATATGATACCATATCATGCATGCATGTTTTTTGTGCAATTATATTTTTTCTTCTTTTACACGGAAGAAGTGAGAATCACAGTTTACTAAATATAAAATGTATTCATCAAAGAAATCTATTATATGCTCGTAATTGTTATAAATAATTGTAATTAATATATTAGTAGATTTTGATGATATTGTGCAAATATATTAAGGAATTATATTTTTCAAATTTAGATTTTTTGTTTCCAATAAATTATTAAGGCAAATTATTCAAATCAAATTTAGTACTCTACATAGATCACTTCATATCCAATATTAAAATCTCTCGAATTATTTTAAATACGTGATAATGCAGTATTTTAATTTTTTATTATTAGCACTTTAGAATCACTTTACAAACTCATTCTCTATTCTGGCCATGTACACAATATCACATACTTAAAAAAAAATTAAAAAAAAACTAGCATCAAATCTTTGAACACTTTTTCATTGTTGTTCCATAGGATGACCTTTTATGCTACATTCCACATTTAACCCATTCTCTCTGCTGACCTTACATGCAAACTCACATAATTAATTTTTTACCCCTAGATCTCTGAGCACTTTCTGTGCAATTGAATGATTTTTTATTATATTTTTTTTAATGATACATACATTCTATGTTAGGTTAACTTTAATGTAAGGACACACCTACAAGTCACATTCTATTTGATCTCACATTTAACATGACTATATATCGAGATTATCAATATCCTCTATCACCTACTAGTCTCACCTTATTTAAACTCACATTTAACGCGATCATCAAAATTATCAGTATCTATTACTTTCCAGTCTCATGTTAGTTGAAACTCACATTTATCAAGATTATAGAGATTATCATCTTAGTTGAAACTCGCATTTATCAGGAATATAGTGATTATCGATATCTGTCTTTAATTAGTGTAAGTTACATAATCAAAATATGAAGTACATGTAATATCTTGCCTTTGGTAATTCGGTGTATTACCGCAATAATTGCTCTTTGTTTGAATCTGACTTCCAACTACAATCTTTGTCTACCTACACGTGAAAATCGCACAATATACTCTCACTTTCACCCTGCCGGGGTTGGTTAAAGATCGAAACGCCACCCTTTTCTCCCCTTGGTCAAATAATTAATAAAACTTATTTGGTAAGAAAATGTAAAATGAAAATTAACTAATATCTATTAATTGGTAGTATTGTTTCTATATTCACGTATCAATACTAATAATAAAAGTAAAATCCTCTCCTTTAACTTTCATGCACAAACTAATATTATTAATTAATTGGTAAAAAAAAAAAATAACGTTTTATTGGTAACAAAATTTTATTTACCAAATTCTAAGAATAATTAAACCATTATAATTGTGAGAACAATGGAAACAAATTTTGCGTAATTTTATTAAAAAAATATTAATTATTATTTACACTAATAATAATAATTTGAATACTTATATATACTTCTTAAATTATTATAACAAATTCATTCTGTGCAATGCATGTGCGAAAGTATTAGTTAATTTAATTTAGAATTAATGAAGAATGGAATTAAATAAGATTTAGGAAATCTATCATTCATATTAAGAAAGGGAAATTTTACGCCAATATGATATCACATCATGCATGCATGTTTTTGGTGCAATTATATTTTTTCTTGTTTTACACCGAAGAAAGTGAGAATCACAATTTACTAGATATAAAACTTATCAATCAATTGAAAAGAAATCTATTATATTTTTTTAATGCTACACACCTTCCATGTTAGGTTTAACTTTAATGTAAGGACACACTACCAGTCCCATTCTATTTGATCTCACATTTAACGTGACTATATATCGAGATTATCATTTATTTAAAATAATAAGGATAAAGATGGAAAAAAGTTAAAAAGCTACTAGCTTATTTTGAAAACATTACCAAACAGAGCTTATAGCTTATTAGTAGCTTAAAATAAGCTATAAGCTCATAAATAAGCTCTGCCAAACAGAACCCTTATAATAATTGTAGATGTAGATTGTAGATAGAACAAAATCAGTCGTTATACTGTGAACCATGGGTCATGGTTGATACTGCAGTTTTGTTGAACTGATACTACAGTTGTGTTGAAAGGATATTGTAGTTGTGTTGAAAGGAAACTGCAGTTGCGCGGAACAGAAGCCGTGTCATTCATCTGGAACTGTAGTTGTGTTGAACGGATACTGCAGTTGTGTTGAAAAGATACTGTAGTTGTGTTGAACGGATACTGCAATTGTGTTGAACGGATGAATGCCCTCTGTTCCGTGCAACTGCAATTTCCTTTCAACACAACTACAGTATCTTTTCAACACAACTGCAGTATCCGTTCAACACAACTGCAGTATCAGCTATGATCATGGTCCACAATATAATTTGCGTAACAAAATATAACATATATGATTATACCATATATTATTAGACAATGACGCAAAGTGTGTCAATAATATTTAATATATATATATATATATATATTATACCAGATGGTATCGGCCGTCACTGAGTAAACAAATCAAACTTTATTAAAAAAAATCTATATAAACCTAACTAAATTTTTT
>CM008333.1:1462919-1474175 GCA_002525835.2 Ipomoea batatas | reverse complement strand
TTTTAAAAAAAAAAAAAAAAAAAAAAAAAGACATTCAAGGGGCATAAGCCATGCAACTCACTAAGGGACTAAAATGGGATGCCTGACATTTCTAGCCACCATTAAGTTCGAAGGAGATACGAACCAAGGGGAGATCCCCGCTCTTACCCAAAATGTCCTGGGAGGATTTCGCGACGTAATGCCAGTTGAACTCCCAGCGCAACTCTCGCCACGAAGGGAAGTATATCACAAGATCAAGATCCAACCCGGGGCCAAACCACTTGCCTTTGCCCCTTATCGTATAACTCCACCAGAATTTGAGGAGCTAAGGAAGCAACTCAACAAATTACTCAAATCCGGTCATATCCGTCTCACAAAAGCGCCCTATGGTGCCCTAGTCTTCTTTCAAAAGAAACATGCGGCAGCCTGAGGTTGTGCATCGACTACCAGGCCTTAAACAAGGTAACCGTAAAAAATAAGTATTTAATTCTGTTGATCGCCGACCTTTTGGATCATTTGGGACATGCAAAGTACTTCACCAAGATGGAGCTTTGAAAATGGTACTATTTGGTACGCATAGCCCAAGGAGACAAGCCGAAAACGGCTTACGTAACTCGGTACGGTGCTTATGAATGGTTGGTCATGCCATTCGGATTGACCAACATCCCTGCAACATTCTGCACCTTAATGAATCGAGTTTTCCATCCATACCTTGACAAGTTTGTCGTGGTATATTTTGATGATATAGTAGTTTATAGTCGTACACTTGAGGAACATGCAGAGCACCTCTAGGAGGTATTCAAGGTCTTAAAGAAAGAAAAACTCTACATCAAAGAAGACAAATGTGAATTTGCTCAGACCGTAGTAAACTTCCTAGGACATGTGATCTGACAAGGGGAAATTCGGATAGATGATGCCAAAGTAAAGGTGATCCGAGAGTGGGTGATGAGTAAAAGTGGTGATAGTAAAAAGAGGCTGTGAATGTCGTTCTGCTGAGGATTGTGGCTATGACACGTACTTGTATGATATGTAGAATTCTAGACACTAAAGTCTAGGAACTCACTAGAATCCAATAGGGATGGCAATTTCAATCCGCCCCGCGGATATCCACCCGAATCCACCCCGCATGGGTCGGGTTTTTTTGGGTGATAGTGGGTGGTGGGTCTTAAAAATGTAAACCCGCGGTGGGTCGGGTTGGATTCGGGTTTTATGTACAAAACCCGCCTAGCACCCCACCCGACCCACCATGTGTGCATACATATATATAATAGTAAAATAAGTAGTACTAGTATATAGTTAATTATAAAAGTTTCAATCACTTTAAGTAACTTTTTACTATTTTTATATCTAAACAACTAAATTTATTTTTAAAAATTAACAATTTAGTTATTATATTATAATATTTCTATTATTTTATGTTTTAGTGTAACTAATGAATTTTGTTGTTTAATTATGTGTAAGTAATTTTGATATTATTTTTTGAAAAAATAATAAGTTGATAAGTGGTGGGTACCCTAGTGGGCACCCGCACCCGATGGGGGTGGGGATGGATTCTAAAAAAGTCCGCCCGATGCGGGTTGGGGGTGGAGGTGGGTGGAGAAAATGAAAGGTGGGTCGGGTGATGGATGTAGCCCTCCCCGATCCACACCCGACCCATTGCCATCCCTAGAATCCAAGCAAACTAAGATTAAGAAATGGAAATAAAAGGATGCAATTTAAACAAGGGATAAACTATATGATAAAAGAATGAGTCCAGATTAGGGATATTGCTATCTTGATGCATGGATCCCTATTTCCTCTTGTTCTTGTTAACAAGATTTTCCTCTTGTTCTTGGTAACACGGTTTCTTCCTCTCTTTTACCATTTGTTTATGATTATCATCCGGCTTTTTGGTTTGTGAAACTAGTGACTCTACTGCATTTAGTGCTTGCATTTATGAAATACATTGTTGGTGGCGAGGTGGTTGGTGTGCTTCAGCTATAATGGTGACTAGTTTTCATATTAAAGCCAACACCCTAGCTACATTCTTGTTTATTGTGTTTCTTGTTAACTTCACTGTAGAACGCAAGGTCTGTTTTTGAAAGTAACGTGAGATGGCATCGAGTAGCAAAGGGAAAGAAACTCTGGAAGAACAGTACGCTACCCTGAATATACAAGATGATGATGATGTCGAAGTGGATCTTCCCTACGGAGAGGAAAACACGGAAGAGATAGAATCATTCATTCTGGTAGGAACACTTATTACTGAAAAAAGTGTGTAAGTTTAACTATATAAAGGAAACACTAGCCAAAGTTTGGAGGCCTGGGAAAGGAATGGTGGCGAAAGAAATATCCACAAACCTCTACATCTTCTATTTCTTTCACGAGAAGGACAGACGGCGTGTGCTTGAGGATGACCATTGGTCATTCGAGCAAAGTCTCCTGGTTCTAAGGAAACTTGAACATGGCGAGTCCCCCTTCAACATGAACCTGACGATGACGGAGTTCTAGGTCCAGATCCACAAGTTTCCCCGGAAACTCTCTACTCCAAAAATGATCGAAGCCATAGGTGCAACTTTTGGCCAATTTGTTAAGGCAGATCTTACAAACTTCGATGGCGGTTTGTGGAATGCATTCATCAGATTACGTGTGTGCATGGATATTACAAAACCTTTGAGAAGAAAGCTAAAGATCTCACCACCAGGAGGTGAGAGCCTGACTTTGGAGTGCAGGTATGAACGTTTACCAACGTTCTACTTCGTATGTGGGATAATCGGCCATGTAGAGAGATTTTGTCCCACCCAGTTCGAAACACAAAATGATGAGCAAGTTAGAGGATACGGCCCGGAGTTGGGCGTAGCAAGCAGGCGAGAGAACATCGGCGCGACTAAGTGGCTCTTTGAGCAGTTCCCCACAAAATCCTCGGTTGAGGCCGGAGATAGTATAGGCGAGCAGGAACAGGAATCGAAAACGGAGAGGGGAACGAGGTACGAGGATCAGAAGGGACAAAACGAACATGGTCCAGTCGTTTACCCAGCGGATCATGATCAGAGTGAAGGACAACAGAGGAGCAGTGGTACAGACATTAATTACCCTCTTAGAGACATTAATTGAGAAATGTTGGTAGCAGATCTCGAGACCCAAAGTCAAACATCAGTGTTGGGTTATTTAATTGGTAAACAGAAGAGAAGAAAAAGTGCAGATGAGCAGTATGAATTGTTGGACAGGCCCAATGGTGAGGAGTTGGGCTATGGGCCAGAAGAGCCAATGTGTATTGAAGAATAGATTATTTTGGTTGAGAAAAAAAACGGGTTAGATGCAGGTCCTGGATCTCAGGCCCGCCTAAATCAATAAATGTTTTGGTCTGGAACTATCGTGGTTTGGGGCAGCACCACGTCAGTTCAGGTTCTTGTGGACCTGATCCACACTAAGAAGCCCGTCATTGCTATTATTATTATTGAAACCATGGTTAGCTCAAATAAATTACAGCCCATAAAATCCAAGTTGGGCTTTGAGGGTATGTTTGCAGTGGATAGTAGAGGCTTATCTGGAGGGTTAGTCTGTTTCTGGAAAAGAGACCCTATGGTTAACATAAAATCCTATTCTTCACGACACATTGATATGAATATATCTGAGGATGGCATCGATGAAGGCTGGAGACTTACGGGCTTTTATGGAGTCCTGGACAGAAGGCAGAGGTAGATCGCCTGGAACCTACTAAAAAATCTAGCCAGACAATCCGACCTCCCATGGGCAGTGCTCGGCGATTTCAATGATATTCTTCAACAATCGGAGAAAAAAGGTGGAAATCCACAACCAAACTAGTTGATGGAGGGATTTAGGGATGCAGTTGAGCAGAGTGGCTTATCAGATTACCCCTTCGAAGGCCACCAATTTACTTGGGAGAAGTCGCGAGGGAAACCGGATTGGATATAAGCAAAACATGACAGAGTTGTGGTCTCAGATGGCTGGCGAGACAAATTTCGAGGAGCTAGGGCACAATCGATTGTTTCCTTGATGAGTGATCATTTGCCGATCCTACTACATGTAATCAGGGAACAAACGCGCCATTACTCACATCGGTTTAAATTTGAGAATCTATGGCTGAGAGAAGCTAGGTGCCAGGAAGTAGTTATGAACAGCTGGTCATCATCGAGGGATTTGGAGCTCTCTAACCGAATTGATAGATGCACGGCTGCAATCTGGAAGTGGGGAAAATTTTTCACGAAGAACTTCATAAAACGAATTGAATATTGGGAGAAACGTATGAATTCTTTGAAAAGAAGCACTGACCCTCATGGCTGTGCTTTGTTCAGTGAAGCCTAGTTTCAACATCAACGAGCCATAGAGCACCAAAATGACTACTGGAAGCAAAGGGCAAAAGAGTTTTGGCTAAAAGATGGTGATCAGAACTCAACCTTTTTCCATAATTCTGTTCGTAAGAGGAGAGCCATCAATCATATTTCAAGGCTAAAGAACGATGAAGGGCAATGGGCAGAAAAAGGGTGTTGAGCTGAATAATCTCATGGTCAGGTACTTTCAAAATTTATTCACTGCTCAAACTGGGGATACTCATTTTGTAACTGATTGTCTTGATACCAAAGTCAATGACTCTCAGAATTCAAGAATGCTTAGGAAGTTCTCTAACGAAGAACTTCGCCATGCCCTTTTTGATATGAAGCCGGACAAATCCCCGGGTCCAGACGGACTTCCCCCGGGATTTTTCCAACACTATTGGGATATTATAGGGGAGGATGTCATAGATTTCTGTGAAAGGTTTAGAGTCTCCAGGTGTTTACCAGTTGGTAGTAATTCGACACAAATCGTGCTAATTCCAAAAGTCAACAATCCTACCACAATGAATGAGTTCAGACCCATAGCCCTTTGTAATGTACTCTATAAGATCCTTGCCAAAGCCCTTGCTAATAGAATCAAACCCCTTCCGAATGACCTTATATCTGAAAACCAGTGTGCTTTTGTGCCGGGCAGAATGATTACAGATAAACTTTTGTTAGCCTATGAGTCACAACATTTTTTAAATAGGAAGTGTCAAGGGAAAGTTGGGAGCCTGGGGATGAAGCTTGATATGAGTAAAGCCTATAACAGGGTCAATTGGAACTTGGTGGATGATGTTCTCTTGAAATTGGATTTTGATCCGGTCTTTGTGCCTATGATATCTGCTTGTATTCGGTAAGTGGAATTCTCTATTGTTCAGGATGGGCAAAATATAGGCCCTATCATTCCACAGCGGGGATTAAGACAGGGAGACCCACTGTCCCCGTACTTCTTCATCTTGATAATGAAAGGATTGAGTGCTTTGATTAATAACGAGGCCAAGGCTGGGAGAATTCAGGGAATTGTTGTGGCAAGAGGAACCCCGAAAATAACTCACCTGTTCTTTGCAAATGACTATTTTCTTTTTTGCAGGGCCAACTCTGTGGAAGTGGGAGTTATAAAAGAAATATTGGCTGAATTCTCTATTGCTTCGGGGGAAGTCATCAACTTCAGAAAATCTTCCATATTCTAAAGCAGAAATGTGGACTGTCTAACAAAGGAGGTTATATGAGAAATCATGGAGATTGAAGAAGGTTTAACTGGTGGCAAGTATCTAGGACTCCCCTCCTTAATTGGTAGAAGGAAAAATGAAATCCTAGGTTTCATAAAGAAGAAGGTGATTGGCATAATAAACAACTGGAACAACAAATTTCTCTCAAGAGCAGGAAGAGAGGTCCTAATTAAAAATGTGCTACAAGCCATACTTGCATACGCAATGAGCATATTTTTATTACCTCTGGATCTCTGTAACAGGATTGAAACTATCTTGAATGGGTTCTGGTGGAGAGGAATACATGCTGAAGGGAGAGGAATAAGGTGGAGAAATTGGATTGACATGTGTAAACCAAAGTATAATGGGGGATGGGCTTCCGCAAGATAAGGGACTTTAATCTAGCTCTTTTAGGAAAACAAGCTTGGAGATTCATCAAATCCCCTAATTCCTTAGTGTCAAGAGTCTTTAAAGCTAGGTATTTCAAGAACACCTCTTTCCTTGATGCAAAGATTGGTTGCAACTCCTCATTTGTTTGGAGAAGCATTTTGGAATCACAAGCTATCATTGCGGCAAATTTTAGGTAGAGGGTTGGAGATGGTTTGACTATTGATGTATGGAAGGATCCTTGGCTACCAAGAAAACAGTCCCCTTATATCCAAACTCCTGCCCCGATTCAACTTCATGGTATAAAAGTAGCCTCGCTTATGAACATGCAGAAAGATAATTGGGAATATGATATCCTAGAAGACTTGTTTGATGAGGCTGACAGAGAAATTACCTATCTCTTGTATTTTAAAAGCAGATACTATTATTTGGAGTGGGGAAGAAAATGGCAATTACTCGGTTAAGAGTTGTTACCGGCTTTTGAGAGGGGAGGTTGAGACAAATAATAGCATACACTAGACTCGTGTTTGAAAACTGCTCATTCCACCCAAAGTAAAGAACTTCATTTGGCAAGCTTGTTCTAATCTGCTACCTACTGCTGAAAACTTGTGGAAGAGAAGAGTGGATTGCTCCTTGATGTGCACACTGTGTTTAGCCCAACTAGAAACAATTGACCACCTCATGATCAACTGTCAGTTCGCTAAGTTATGTCTGCAAAATATTCCTAATGTTCTGATGGGGGTTAGGATGAGCTTAGCTGAATGGATTAAGTGGCACATGAATGCTTTGGATAACAAATCATTATGTCAGTTACTAACCATCTGTTGGAAGATATGGGAGATGCGGAATAACAGAGTATGGAGAAACTTGAATATCAATCCCCTTGCTGCTGCGGAAGAGGCAAAGACATTCCTGGAGGCCTGGATTCGCGTTCATCCCCATTACACTAAGAGCGAGCGAAGTTCTGACCCGGTAAGATGGAACAAACCACCACATGGCTGGCTCAAATTGAATACTGATGCAGCGATCGATAAATAGAGAAGATCAATAGGCATTGGCTTCGTACTTAGAGACTTTGGTGGAAACTTTGTAGCTGCTGTAGCTATGAACTGGATTGGCAGCTATCATCCGAAACTTGCAGAGGCCATGTGCATCCGGGAAGCTTTAAAGTGGTCAAAGGACAAGGATTTTGATGCATTGCAGATTGAATAAGATACACTACTGGTAATACAAGGACTAAAGAATGCTTCCTATGATTCTTACTTTGATTTAGTTCTTGAGGATATTCGTGTACTAGCTAATGAGTTTCAGAATATTTGCTTTTCTTTTGTTAAGCGATCCGCGAATACGGTAGCCCATTTGATAGCTCGGGAAGCCGTTTTCAATGCTGATTGCAGGACTTGGGTTAACACGCCCCCTTCTTTTGTTTTTGATGTAATTCGTTCGGAGTCTGGTTAATGAAAGTATGGTGTTTTATTTAAAAAAAAACAAGTTCAAACTACTTTCGCAATCAATAAACAAGAACTAGAGTAGAATTGACCCAATGTACATAAATTAGACCTAACTTTAAAAAAAAAATTAACACGTTTTTGAAATTTTTGATTAATTAAAATTGATTGATGGATATATTATAAATGGAGCAAGTAGACCCGGGGCGCCAAGGTAGAGCCTCATACTCAACCCGGGTGGCCCAGGTCGAGCCCATGCTTGGGCCTCGGCCAAGGCCACTGCCCAGAACCTTGGCTTGGGTGCTCGGTTGGTGTGCCGAGGGGGTGTTCGGTTGGGGGTGCCTGCGGGACGCTCAATTGGGTGCTCGGTGATGTGCCCGGGGGGCCAAGGCGGTGCCCGGCTGGTGTGCCGAGGGGGTGCCAAGGGCTGCTCGACCGAGGGGGTGCTCAGCCAGGCGCAATCCAAGTTTGTTACAACCAACTTCTCATTTTTAGGGAGGTAGTTGCAACTAACTCCCATTTTTGGGGAGGCGGTTAGGGAGTTTAACATGTATAAAAGGCTTCCTTATTGTCTCATTAAGACATTCCTATCTTCTTTGTCGTAACTTACTCTTGTAATAGCCATTACACAATATTTTAATACAAATATTATCTCCATGACACACATTCCTTGTCTTTTCTATCGCATTATTAGCCATTTATACTTTCCTTATTTTATCAGGTTTAATAATTCAGGGCACTCGGGTTAATTAAATCCGTCATTGATATTTTTTTTAAAAAAAATCTATTTATTAGAAAACAACACGAAAACATTATTGCTCAAGTTTTTACGAGTTTGGAAGATGCATTGTTTTCAAACGAGTTTCTGGGAGTTCCACAGAAAAAAAAAAGTTTCAAAAAAAAAATGAAAAAGTGTAATTTTAGTCTCTCAATTGTTTATTGCTAGCGATTTTAATTCTTTAACGTTTTACTATAGCAATATACCCCTTTAACTCTTCAAAAAAGTTACATTTTTAGCCCCTAGAACAGCAAAACTATTAAACTCTATTAAAATTTTACTTAGTACATGGATATTTTAAAATTTTATTATCTTTGTTTTTTATGACATTGTTGGTTTTGGTATTTCATCTGCAAAATAGAGATTTGAAAACATTCTTTCCTAAAATTTCCTTTTCTAATTGTGGCATATTGTCCCTATTTTCCATACATGACCATATTGAAATCATGTTTTGTTTTTAATTTTAAATTTTACAATAAAATATCGAGACTGAACATGATTATAATTAAAGAAGAAACATTAAAAAATACTAAAATATCCATGTACTAAGTAAACTTTTAATAAAATTTAATAGCTTTTGATAGGGAATATACCCCGGGCATATAACCATACATCTAGTCGGCACATACCTCTTGGTCTATAAGGAACGACATTGGATCCGGACCGACCCTATTCTTCACAACAACCTGACCCAAGCTAAGGCATGGATCGATGGCTAATTATGTATGTTGTAACAAAACCCGACCTCGGGTCAGGCTTGACTTGGGGGCTTCAACCCGACCTCCCTAGTCGATAGCCTTTTGCGCCCATGAACAATAATCACGAAGTGACATTGTGACCAATCACATCATCTTGAGACTGCCAGGCATCTCAAGGCACGTGGACCAATCTATGCGGCCGTCGAGCCCACCAAATGCATGTGGAACACGTGGCAAACATGCCCAGAGACGACATGTGCTCCCTCCTCACTCCTATAAATACCGCATTAAATGCTTGAGAATGGGGCTTTTGGGGATTTCCAACTATCCATAATCAGCTCAGGACTCTCTGGCTCACTGTTACCTTTCTCGAACTCATCCACTTAAACCAACAAGCAGACCCACTTGGGTAATAATACAAATCGAACTCGAATACTTATCCAGAGTTAAGGGTCTATATTATAATGGTAAAAAGTTATGGACTAAAAATTAGTAAGAAACAAATTGAGGAACTAAAATTGTATTCAATAAAAAAAAAAAAACACTGTATATCCTTCTAAAGTTTTGGTGCATAATAAGTAACCCATTAAAATATATTATATTGAGTAGAATTTATCTATAACTTTGAAAATATCTCAAAAACGTTCATTATTGACTTTCTATATATATGCATTCTTTTGTGATGAATCAAGTAGTGGGGTGTCTTCAAGTGAAGCCATTTTGTTCAATGTCAAAAACACACCAATTATTTTGTCACAATACTTTTGTTCCAATTATTAACCTGCATGCATTTCACTTTTGGATAAACTCATAAACCCTTCTTCAGCTACATGTAATTCCTCCCCACTTTTTATATGCTTGACTAATGACTAGACCACTACACACACAACATTCGTTTCGCATGCAAAGGTACAGCTTAGCACATTATGGGAATGATAGTGACAACCCATGACAACTCAATTCACCCAAGAAGAATACCATATTATGTGCATAAATTTTCAACTAATTATCATTATGGAGTATTCATTTGCTAGCTTTTTCTTTTATGATGGAAAGCGAATAGTGAGTGTACTGAGTATTTCCTAACTTTATGCTAATCTTCTAAGGGGGTGTATTCAATCATAACTTTTATAGACTTTTAAAGAGTTTTATCAACTTTAAAAGTTTGGCAGTATTCAATTTAAACTTTTAACGACTCTTTAAAAGTCTACCGGTATTGGATCCAAACTTTTCAAAACTCTTTAAAAGTATGCTGGTATTCGATTCAGACTTTTATAGAGTATTTAAAAGTCTACTGGTATTCAAAATGTTATTAACTTTCATAGACTTTATCAAAATAGGATTTCGGTAGACTTTTTCTTCATTAATATAAATAGATGAAATCCAACCCTCCAACCCCAAACTTTTCAAGATTCTCTACAAACCTTTTTTTTTTCCTCTATTTAAACTAGACAAATTTTTCATTAATTGTACAATACGTCCCAAACTTTGTTACGAAAGATTATTTGTTAATATTGACTGCAATTTTTTTTGAAAGAGGGATTGCTACGAATAGCAAAAAAAAAATAAAAATAAAAAAAATAAAAAAATTGATGTGCGAACAGCAGCAGCTTGCTGCTGTGCTGTTCGCAGCATTAATTTGCTGCTGGTTGCAAAATTTAGTAAAAAATCATATTTTAAAATTTTATTTAATTAATATAATTTTAAATAATTTTATATTCATTAAATATTAATATATGTATTTATATAAGAAAATAAAAATATATACAATGCATTCAAAAATATATTAATTAAAATTTTATTTAATTTAAAAATATTTTTGTAGTTGTTGTTGGTTGTATTTTTTTTTTTTTACAATGCGCTAATTTATTTATGATCTATAGAAATATATTTTTGTAAGAAAATTATAAATAATATATTAATAGAAGTTATGGAATGTTTGTAAGGGTGTATTCAATTTAGAGTTTTAATGACTTTTGTAGAATTTTTAATATGAAAAAGTTTTTAAAAGTTTATAAATGTTTGTTGTATGGATATTTATAAACTTTTATAAAGTTGATGAAAGTTTAAAAGATTCTAGGAAAATCTACAAGAATTCTACAAAAGTCAATTAAAATCCATCGCTTTAAAACTCTTTGAAAATCTTTAAAAGTCTTGATTGAATACACCCCCGTAAGTGTGTGTCTCGACCTTTGCGGTAGATACTAAGCCCACTCAAGTGGACATAAGACTTGTGAAATGTTTTAAAACATCCCATCAACTTTTATCCTTATTGATGATTCATGACATGGCCCATCTAATTGTTTGACCCGTAACTAAACGCCGTGAATCCCTCGTCAGCAAGATTATTGGCATGTGTTTCTACGTGTAACACTATAAAAACCAATTGACTCCTTAGAATAATTGATTTTTTTTTTACATCATAACTCTCTTAACACAAAT
>CM008333.1:1450957-1461947 GCA_002525835.2 Ipomoea batatas | reverse complement strand
TTTATATCTGTAATGTCGAAAAACGGGACCAAGAAATTAGATGGAAAATGAAGATGAAGGGTATATGTATACCATTTGACTTGTGCGGGAACCCTAGTTTCTATATGCCTTATTCCCTTGACTCGTCTCTTTGATTGTTTGGATTCAAAATATTACTAACTTTGATTATTGATCTTATGCCACATTGACTTTCTCGTCTCAAATATATGATCTAATCCTGTTGCAATTTGAATACTTGCAGATGGGTTTCAAGTGGATATTTGTGCTATCACTTGCACTTCTCCAAGCAGGTTATTACCGTCGGTTAAGGTGGTCAGTTTACAAGTCAAGGAAGCTGGTTGTGGATGTTGTCAATTGAGCCTTTGGACCTGTTTTTTTTCTCCGAATTTGTATCCATGTGAAAGGATGAAAAAATAATACTCCGTGATGAATGAATTTGACCTGTAAAATTTCTATTGAATAGCGTAGACCGCTAGAAAAAAGCCAGATAGAGAGAAGAATCTCTCGAGTATTCTTTATCCTTTTTTGGGGGGGAAATAAGTCGCTGATATACAGTTTTCACATTTTCTGTTGCAGTATTCAGCTATCTCATTTATTTCAACACATTTGGACTTGCGTTTGTGTTCAAACATGTGTAATTGCTAGTCTACATGCTGGAGTTGCTTCACTTGCTTGTTAATGGATTCAGAAATCTGAATACTAGGTGTGAAAAACAGTAAAAGTCATTTATTAATATCCATAGACCATGTAACTAATGAAATTTCATACAAGGATAAAAGTTTGCAGAGGGTAAGAATTGAACTCATGACCGACCATTCAAGTATAAAAATTATGATTCACTCATTTGGTCATTTAATGCGACTTGCTTTGCTTTCACTTGGTATACACCTTATTCGGCACACAAAACAATTGGAGTGTTGTTACACACCATATATGAAGATGCAGAAAATTAAGGTAAGAGTCTAAGGCTTAATTTTACCTTAATTTTACATAGGTATATATAACAAGAGAAACAAGAGAGTCATAGATATACAGGGACATAGACTCATAACCTGACTCAACTATATAGAGTCCTAATATATGAAGAATTGAATCCATTAGAAAGCTTAACACCACCCAGATAGCGCAAATGAAAAGTGTCCTACATGATCATGGAAAATATAATTTGAGAATGAGAGTTAGGCTTTTTAATCTTGGGAGTAAATAAACTTACCTATGACCAAGAAATGCTATTACATTCATGAATACATACATCTAGCTCATAACAGTGAAATTTCCTCCATCCAGTTGGTTAGAAATGGCAGTGAATTGTTGTGAACTTAATAGGGTCAAGTAGTTTGTAGTTCAATGACACCTCTGTGACTCATCCAAATGAAATGTCATAGGTTCAAATTTCAATGGTGGTATTTACTCTTTGTGCTTGAATAGTAAAATGGATTTGACCAGTATCAATACAATTTTTAGCATCCATTTGTAAAGCATGCACTACATATCTCTAATATGATTTAAAGATAAATGTTGCAATACTTTATACTCATTAACTACTCAATCAATCACCTTACTTTATTTAGGGTTCAGAAAGTAATTAATTTGTAAAAAGAATATTTTACATGAAGATCACATAATTTATTTCTAAGAGCTAATGACTTGATAAACAAATTTTTGATACAACTATTTTTTTTTAAAATTCTTTTAATCAAGATAACATCGTATCCTTTTCAAAAAATAAATAAATAAACTTTTTTTTAATGAAGATACAACGTCGATTTTTTTTTTTTAAATATACTAAAAACCCAGTGTTTGACTATAAAGATTAGTGATGACTTGAAGCACGGATACGATACTTACCTTGCTGTTATGTTCGAGATTAAAGGTGATGTTTTCCAGGACGTTCCTAAGTAGGTAGTGCAAGTGCTTGAGAAATTCAAGGATGTTATGCTCTCTAAACTTCCTATGAAACTTCTTCCTAGACGGGCTACGGATCATAAGATTGAACTTGACAATCTGATTGCAAGGAGAGTCAATATCCCTAATCATTGTTTGCTGTGCAGAAAGGCTGCGGAGTCGATCGCCCACTTGTTTATCTACTGCGAGGCAGCTCAGTCCTGCTGGAACAAGCTCCATAACATTCCCCTTGCACCAATGGCTCACTTTGCGGACTGGCTGGATCTCAACATGGACACTCTTCAGGGTCGGATTTTAGGGCGTGCAAGATGTGCAACAGCACAGGGCCCCAAAATTTTGGGGGGCCCTAGTCCAGCCCTTACCTAATATTTAGTGTATGTATTTGTGATTATATTGGCCCAAAATTAGATTTTTTGCATTTTTCTCTTTGCAATGTTTCGTCAATTTGCAGTTTATTTATACTTTGATAGGGCCTCACTTATTTACCAGAACAGGTCCACGTAAATCAAGAAATCGACCCTGACACTCTTGACTCTAACAGCTTTGGCCTCCTCCTCACAACCTGCTGGAAAATATGGCAAGAAAGAAACACGAAGGTTTGGAATAACAACACAACCTCTAGAAACAATATCCTCGATGATGCTGATACTTATCTTGATGCATGAAAGAAGATCCACTCAAAGAAGTCCTCATCTACAACAGCTATTAAACACACTACCTGGTAGTGCCCACCTTCTGGTTACCTCAATTTCTATTGTGCCATTGCTACACATTTGTGTATAATCAGATGTAAGTATTTGGTTATAAATAAAATAAGCTCAAGTTCTCTTACTCTGTCTAAGAAGTTCTCAATATTCCCAAATTGAAATCAGACTGAAGTGAAGACTGATTCTGAACTTTTTTATTGCATTCTTCTTTCAGACTGTACCAGTTAATCCCAAGCCATTCTTGAACAATTTGATTGGAAAGCCTATCATGGTAAAACTAAAGTGGGGAATGGAGTATAGAGGTACTATTCTTCTCATTCTTAAACCTTAACTTAGCTTTTGGAGTTGAGTTAAAAGTAGACACATTTTAAAACCCTTTTCCTTTGTCTTTTTTTTTGTTTCAAGGTTTCTTGTCTTTGTTGATTCATACATGAACTTGCAGGTAATACTGTGTATCCAAATTCAGTTGATTTTTTTATTGTTGAAATATTTTATGGTAGTTGCAATGTTAGGCAGCAGTACTTGTTAATGTTAGGCAGCAGTACTTGTTAATGTTAGGCAGCAGCTTTGTTAGGTTTGTTAGGCAGCAGTAATCTTTAGTGTTGCAGAATTGTCTTTAGTGCAGAATTGCCTTCCCTCATGTGTATATATAGAAATGTATTAGATGTGGAATATAATAGTTTAAGCATTCTTCCCTTCAATTTTTAAACATGGTATCAGAGCCATGTCCTTTGGCCTGATTTTCTTCTTCTTCTTTCGTATGAACATTGCGTTACCGTTCATCCGAACTTAACAATTCAAACACAGCTTTCCAATATAAGTTTTTCACAAATTTGAAGATATAACGTCATTCTAGAAGCTCAGGCGACCTTCGTTGTTGAAGTTCGATTCCAAACCGCCGTTGCATGCGCCTCCACGAGCCGACTGGCGCTGTCACACGTGTCGACGCCTGAGGCCCTTTCCGGCGTAAATTTCTAGATCAGCCTATCTCCTTACTATATCCTGATTTTCTCACATTTGTTTTATCAATATGGTAGATGAAGAAATTATTGATAGTGTCTAGAATACTCCTCTCGCAATTCAACCTAAAGTCTACGTTCCAAATCTTTCCTATCACCACTGAAAAACTCATTGGTTCCCAAAATTATCATGATTGGGTATCAGCAGTAGAACCATGGTTTATGGGTCAAGGAGTGGTTGACCACCTCACTACTACAGTAGAAGAAATCCAGCATGGAAAAGGATATCTGGAAGAGAGTTTATGCCCAACTTTGCAGCCTATTATGGCAATTTCTTGCCCTGGATTTAATCCCCATGTTTAGACCATTCAGAACCTATTTTTCTGTATGGAAACAGGCTCAATCTCTTTATACAAATGACTATCTCTCATTTTTATTTCATTGTCAGTGAAATACTAAATGTCAAGAAGTCATAAATGTCCATGGAAAATTTTCTGGGGAAAATCCAACGACTCATGGCTAAATTCAACAAACTCATGCCTATTGGAGGATCACCTGAAGAACAACTTACTCAGCGATACAAGTTCTTTGTTGTTCTTACACTTGTCAAACTTGAACCAAAATTTGAGCAAGTCCGAAATAGTATACTTGGAGATGGAGATGTTCCAAATACCAAAGAAATGTTCAAAAGACTTCTTCAAGTCTCCTCTATATATAAAGGAAACACATCATCATCAACCATTGTTGATCATTCTGCTCTCACTACTCAAAGTTACAATAGAGGAAGAGGTCGAGGAAGCAATCGAGGTGGCCAAGGTGGAGGACGAAATTCTACTCGTTTCTGTGACTTTTGTAACAAACAAGGGCACACTCGTGAGGTTTGCTGGAAACTTCATGGGAAACCAGCTAATGTGGTTAATATAGCTCAATATGCGAATTCATATACTGAGGATTCAAATACACAAGTTATCTCAAAGGCTGAGTATGCTGAATACTTGCAACTAAAGGCTGCCAAGACAACGATTTCTCCAAACAACCCCCAAACTACTCTTGCTTCACAATCAAACTCTGTTTGGGTTTTGGACTCTGGGGCCACCGATCAAATATCTGGTAATCCCTCTTTTTTCTCCAAAATTGATTTCTCCGATTTTCTTCCATCTGTTACCTTTAGTGATCGATTAAAAGGGAAAGCTAAGGAAATTGGAAAAGTCACTATCCATTCATTCCCTTTAGAACATGTTCTTTACATTCCCCGTTGTCCTTTCAAATTGATTTCAATCCATCAACTTATTCACTATCTTAATTGCCTTGTTACATTTTCTTCTGATTTTGTGGTTATTCAAGACCGATAGACAAGGGAAATGATTGGTATGGGACATGAATCACAAGGACTCTACCATCTTTTAGGCTCTACTAACACCAACACAACTTGCGCTGCTTCTATTTCACCTCTCCTTAGCCATTGTCGTCTTGGGCATCCTAGTATTAATAAATTAAAACAACTTGTTCCTGGCTTGTCAGATTTAAAGAACATAAAATGTGAGTCTTGCCAACTTGGGAAACACTCAAGAGCCTCATATCCTAGTAGAGTGAATAGATAGGCCAGTACACCTTTTTCTTTAGTTCACTCTGATGTTTGGGACCATGTCGTGTTTCAACCACCTTAGGGTTCTTATATTTTGTTATCTTCATTGATGATTTTTCTCGATGTAGTTGGGTCTTTCTAATGGAAAATCGGTTTGAACTATTTGATGTGTTCAGAACATTCTACAATGAAGTCATGAATAATCAATTTGGGGTCTCTCACAAAGTTCTACGCAGTGACAATGCTAGAGAATATTTCTCTGACTCTTTCACTTCTTTCTTTTCCGCACATGGAATACTTCATGAATCTTCATATACTAAGACCCCTCAACAAAATGGAGTTGCTGAACGGAAGATACGTCATCTTGTTGACACAGCCCGCACCTTGCTCATTCATCACAAGGTTCCTAAAAATTTTGGGGAGATGCTATACTTCACTCTTGTCATCTGATAAATCGAATGTCATCTTCTGTGTTATAAGGAAAAATTCCTCTTAATCTTCTACTTCCACAAGAACCCCTCCACAAGCTTCCATTACAGGTTTTCAAGTGTACCTGCTTTGTCCATAACTCCACCCTAGGACGAGACAAACTTGATGCCAAGGCTATAAAATGTGTGTTCATTAGGTACTCTCGCCTCCAAAAAGGTTTTAGGCGTTACTGTCTTAAAACACATCGTTTCTATACTTCCTTTAATGTCACATTTATTGAAAACTACACCATTTTTCTCATCTACTTCTGTTGATGAATTTGACTTCTTGGGGGAACCACTTGAAGCCACAGAAATTCTTCTTGTTCTTACTTTCACAGTGCATGTGTCTCCCGATGTTGCTGAAAAAACTACACCAATGTCAACCATTCAAGAAAGACAGAGTTCACCTTTTTTGTACACTTACCAACGGTGCAATCGTCAAGGTTCTCAAGAGGATGAATGCTTAGTTGATTCATGTCCCACACCAGCATTGCTCACTAACACAACCCAAAATACCATAACAGACTCTCCCATTGCCAGTCAAATAGGTAACAGATCTACTCGAAATCCTTATCCTATCTATAATTTCCTTTCACAAACACGTTTGTCTCCATCATATTGTGCCTTCATTACTAGTTTGTCAACTGCTTTTGTTCCAAACAATGTCAAGGAGGCATTAACTCATCCAAGGTGGACTCACGCAATGGTTGATGAAATGGATGCACTCTATTCTTCTGGGACTTGGGAGTTAGTACCTTTAGCTCCGGGTAAAACTGTCGTTGGTTGTAGATGGGTATACAATGTGAAAGTTGGTCCAGATGGACAAGTTGATAGACTTAAAGCTCAACTTTTTGCGAAAGGATACACACAAGATTTTGGCATTGATTACATGGACACCTCCTCACCGGTAGCCAAGATCACTTCTATCTGCCTCTTATTCTCAATTGCAACCAATCACCATTGGCCACTGTATCAGTTGGATATAAAGAACGTATTTTTACATGGTGATTTGAATGAGGAAGTATATATGGAGCAACCCCTAGACTTGTGGCTAAGACAGGAACTAATCTTGTTTGTCGTCTTAAACGCTCTCTCTATGGGTTGAAACAATCTCCACCTGCATGGTTTGGGAGATTTAGATATGTTGTCTAACGGTTTGGCATGATTCAAAGCAAGGCCGATCACTCTGTCTTCTATAAACACACACTTGGACAAAGTATATATCTTGTAGTTTATATTGATGATATTGTCATTACAGGGGATGACAGTAAAGGAAGAAATCAGCTTAAGAAACATATGTTTCAACATTTTGAGACAAAACATCTTGGAAAATTGAAGTATTTTCTTGGGATTAAAGTTTCTCAATCCAAATAAGGTATCTATGTGTCTCAACGGAAATACATTTTGGATATTCTTGAAGAAACAGGAATGACAAGTTGCAAACCAGTTGACACACCTATGGATCCAAATGTCAAACTTCTTCCAAGACAAGGGGAGCTCTTATCCAATACAAGCAAGTATCGGAGATTAGTTGGTAAGCTATTGTACTTGACTATCACTCGACCATATATCTCCTTTGATGTAAGTGTAGTTAGCCAACTTTTGCAAGAGCCATGTCAAAGTCATTGGGATGCAGACATCAGAATATTGAGGTATGTGAAAAGGTCTCTAGGTACAGGATTGCTCTACAAAGATCATGGATACATAGAAATTGTTGGCTATACAGATGCAGATTGGGCTGGATGCCCTTGGGATAGGAGATCAACATCAGGATATTGTATTCTATTTGTAGGTAACCTTGTTTCTTGGAAAAGTAAGAAACAAAATGTGGTTGCACGCTTAAGCACAAAGGCAAAATACCGAGCAATGGCACTTGGAATATGTGAGCTAATTTGGGTTAAACAACTTCTTATAGAACTCAAATTCTATAAGCCAGTCCCATGAAATTAATTTGTGATAATCAAGCAGCACTACGCATTGCATCTAATCTTGTCTTTCATGAAAGAACCAAACATATTGAGGTTGATTGTCACTTTATCGAGAGAAGGTTGCATCCGGAGAAATTGTTACCACTTTTGTTGGGTCAAATGATCAACTTGCTAATGTTCTCACCAAATCTCTCTGTGGACCTAGAATTGAGTTTATTTCTAGCAAGCTAGGAGCATTTGATTTATATGCTCTAGCTTGAGGGGGAGTGTTGAAATATGTTATGTTAGTTGCAATGTTAGGCAGCAGTATTTTTTAATGTTAGGCAGCAATATTTGTTAGGCAGCATCTTTGTTAGTTTTTTTAGGCAGCAGTAATCTTTAGTGCTACAGAATTGTCTTTAGTGTAGAATTCCCTTCCCTCATGTGTATATATAGAAATGTATCAGATGTGGAATATAACAGTTTAAGCATTCTTCCCTTCAATTTTTCAACATTTATTTTTAAAAGTAAGTATTTATCCATGTATACTAATGTGTGTTCAAAATATTTTTATTTAGTGTACTCAAGCATTTAGCAGTTTAACCTTGCTCTCATATTGAGTAACAAGAATAAACTCTGAAGATATGGCAATTCTTATATTTCTTAAGTTCTTAGTAACTAATGATTTGCCATTTTAATCTTTTGGATACGTTATCCTTTTTTCAGCTAGCTAATGTAGAAGAATATATTGATGGACAATGCACTGGCACCCTTGGAGAGATCCTGTTAAGGTATATTTCCATGATTGATACATTTTCTCCCTTCAATCCTTGGATTGTGTAATTTCATAATTCATATCATTGTTCATGTTCCTTTAGTTCGATATCCAGCAAATAGAACACGCAGTTATCTTTCAGATGGATTAATTTCAACTTTGCATATCAATGAATATTTTATATATGTAGTTTTTTTTGGATTTTAGTTTGGTTTCTTTTAGAATTTCAAGTATTGTTGTTTTGTAAAATCTAATAGACTATTATTTTTATTATTGTATTTTAATATGGTTTATGATATTTATTTGTTTGTTCAGATTCAATGTGATTGTATTTTGATTATGTCTCGATTTGTTAATGTTTAGTGGTTATTTTATTCTTTAGAATGCATTTTTTAATTAATAAAGTAGTTCATTTATGTGTTTTGAAATATTAGGATTTGATTAGATTATTGTGTTTGTGTAAAAAAAATTAGACAATTAATGTACAAATTTTATTGTTATTAGGAAGAAATATATATATATATATATATATATATATATATATATATATTTAAAATAATGTACAATTAATGTAGCGGGTGTCGCGAAAAGTGTGTATTAAAACAAAATTCATATGCTTTCCTCTACACCCGTTAGCGGGTGTCGCAGAAAACCTATACTTTTACAGTCACCTCCATCCGCTACACCTGGGAACACTTTTATAGGTGTAGCAGATGTGCTTTTTTGTACTAGTGCAAACTCCACCTCCCAATATTTGTGGTAAAAATATAACTCTCACATAGCTGCTAGAAGCAAATTAATCTTAAGTAAGATGTCTTATTCACTAAACCAATCATAGGACCACACAAAGACCATTGTCCCCTTACTACATTGTTGTTTTTCGCCTATAGGTTACTCACTCCAACAATTACTTTATAATGAACTAGGTTTGGTAAAGCTTATTTTAGAACTTATAACTTATTTTAATGAAAAATAAGCTATAATCTCTGTTTGGTAAAATATACGAAGTTAAAAATAATAGCTTATTTTGAAATGCTATTCAAGTAATGTTTCAAAATAAGCTCTTGACTTTTTAACTTTCTCATTTTTTTTGAAGATTAACTTTCTCATTTTTTATTTTTATTAATTTACAAAAATGACACTATGTACCATTTATTAATCAAAATCATAATATCTTAGTTTATCCTTTTCTCTTTTTACACTTATCAGTTAATTCAATAATTAATTTTACCCAACACTTTAATTTCAATTAGTTAGCTTATTCGCTATAAGCTTTAAATTCAAGAATATAAGATTAACACAAAACTATACACTTTACACGAAGAATCCAATCTAAAACCAAACTCTCTATGTTTGTGGTAAGAACCGAAGCTGCTTAACATTAAGTCTTAAATGTGACTTTTAATACACTAGGCCAATCACAGGGCCACACAAAGGGCAAATTATACCGTGCACCACGGTATACATAGCAATGTGCACCATATACGTAAACGACGTCGTTTTGAGCATTGTAAACTAACCGTCCATTTTTTTTTTGAAAATCACGTTTCTCGTTTCGGCCGGTCTCTGTATTTATGTTAATATTCGGTGTATTCTAGGTAATCGTTCTGTGTATTCCAGGCAATCATTCTTTGTATTCTAGGCAACCGTTTTGTGTATTCATGTTAATAACACATGTTGTGATGTGTTTGTGCATTCGAATGTTTAGGAGGATGAGTTCTGTGTATTTTGTGTCAATATTCTGTGTATTCATATTATTAACACATGTTTTGATGTGTTTGTGCATTCGAATATTAGGAGTATGAGTTCTGTGTATTTTGTGTCAATATTCTGTGTATTCTGGGCAAACATTCTGTGTATTCTAGGCAAACGTTCTATGTATTCTAGATAATGATTATGTGTATCATAGATAATGATTATTTGTATTATAGATAATGAATTTCCTGGAGTTATTCGCATCCGCGTTCACTTACATCGAAATGATGTCTTTTTGGACCACGGTGCACATTGCGTGGTCCACAATATAACGATTGCACACAAAGGCCATAGTCGCACCCGGACTACATTATTATTGCTTTTTGCTTATGGGTTACTCTCTCCCAGAATTACATTGTATTTACTTATTCCACTATTTTTATTGAAAAATACTGCACTTATTATCTAAGGGTGAAATTAGCATTGTGATCTTAGAAGTCTAATAGATAGTTCCAATGTGGAGTTAAATTTATAATTCTGTTAATGATTGTTAAAATAATTATTTGATTAATAACTTGACTGGATTATCCCAGTATTCATTTCTACTGCTACACTGAATGACTGAATTGTTGGAGTTGATGGAATAATGCAATATCATTTCATGAAAATTGTACAAATACACATACATAAGATATTGTAGCGACGCAAATTAAACCGTACCCCACCCCTCTATGTTTATGTTTATCTTCTTGCTAGCTTTGCCAATTGCCATTGGCAGGCAGATCGAGAAAGAAACCTTTGTGCTTAGCTTCCAACTTCTGTGACATCGAAAACCTTAAACTAAACAACAGTACAGCATATATAAATTAACTTAAGCCTTTTGGTGTGTACTCAGTTCACGGAATTCTGGGATTGCGAACGCTAACAAGCCTAACATCATCAATCACAGGCCCACACAGAGACCCAGAGTTGTCACTTTTCATGTGA
>CM008333.1:1428713-1440245 GCA_002525835.2 Ipomoea batatas | reverse complement strand
CAAATATTTTCACTTACAAATGCAAATAATTTACCTTATTAATATTCATGCACCTGGTGCAACCTAGGTGCACCTAGTTATAACATTAGGTGCACTTAGTATTGATGCTCAGTGTACAATTCACTTGCACCTGTAATACATTTTACTTGCATCTGCAATACATTTTACTTGCATCTGCAATACATTTTACTTGCACTTGTGCACGTAATTTACTTTGTTAACATTCATGCACCTGGGTGCAACCTATGTGCACCTAGTTATAACATTAGGTGCACTTAGTATTGATGCTCATTGTACAATTTACTTGCACTTGTAATACATTTTACTTGCACGTGTGCACCTATTTCCACTTACAGGTGCAAGTAATTTACCTTGTTAGCATTTATGCACCTTGGTGCACCTATGTGCACTTTTTAATGCTCATGATTTACTAATAATTGAAGTTTAAATTGTCTTTAAAAAAAGGATAAGGGGTGAAATAGTAAAATAAAGTAGAATCTTTATATGGATTAAATTATATTAAATATCATGTCCATATTTGTAGAAGATTTATTAAAGGAATGAATGCAAATAATATAATCTGTAATCAAATATCCTCAAGAAACGCAAGCACAAATACACAGGAGGTCGTAGCCAAACGCACAGGTGCAATCGTCATGGATGACACACATTGTTTGGTATGCACACGTTTTTCTTTTTTTTGTGTTTTTAATTTCTGGTGTGTTCAGCAAACTGTGTGTGTCACCCACGACGATTGCACCAATGTGCGTCTGATCATCCTCTGTGTAATTAGTGTGTGCTAACCACCGCAATTGCATTACAAACCCAAGTACACAAATTTTGCACATTCTCACACTAATATGCCTTATTATTATTATTATTATTATTATTATTATTATTATTATTATTATATCTGTTAACAAAGTCGTTGACACAAATGCTTGGCACAACCTAATAAAGTTAAGCGTGTACAAACGGACGTTGACCACGCTGCACACATCTATGCATATGCCTCCGGCCTTAAACGCCAATAGCCTAACTCATACATGCACACACTAGTGAACGTTAGTGCACACACCTTGTAACATTATTTCACTCATGAATTACACTTGTGGACTCCGAACTTAAAAACTACAAATACAACCATTAACCTACAACACATTAATAAATGCAAACACTGTGCAGATAATGCTCTTGTCGTAGCATTCCAACAAGGACATAGTCGGCGTGTGCAAACAAACGAAACACCACATGCACCAACTGTGCAGGTAATACTCTCTCATGTACAACCATCATTAGTCTGTGCGTACGTGTATATCTTTGATGGACAAAATTGTGTTAAATGGATAGCGTGTGCAACTGTGCGTAAGTATCATGTTTAGCGCCCTGATAAAGATGTTATCCCGCACAAACATGATACTTGAAATGGCAGCCATCATCCAAAACACTATCTTGATGACAAGCAGTACCTTTCAAGAATTGTTCCTCAAACCGATAATATATGTCAATGGTATATACCTCTCTAGCATGTGAAAGAAGTTTCATGTCATCCATCATCATACTAGGCATGCCTTGAGCACACTGAAAATCCTCCTTATTTTCCTTATGATGTGTAGCAAAAATGAGTGATGGTGAGTGTACGGGTGTGAAATGTCGCTCCGCTGAGGAATGGGAGTTATGGCACGCAATATGCAATCATGCACAAAACTATGCAATAGCACAAGAAAATCAACAAGAAGCTAAGCAAACGACAACAAGGTAGAACAAACACATATAAACACTAGACAAATACGAAACAAAGAAATAGGACTCAAGTTAGGGGTATTACCATCTAGATGCTTTAACACTTAAGTTTGGGGGAATAACATTTTACCTAGGGTCTTGAGGCAAGCACAAATAAATCCTAGTCAAGACTAGGATTAGAGCAAGGATCGTTTCACTCTCGTGTTGTATCAACCCAAGTTCTTGAAGAACAAAAGCTATTTAAGCCCCAATCTACCCCTATTTCTATAGAAGGGAAATTGGGTTCGAGAGTGGGAAGGCTCAAGTCTTCCATCCAATTGGAAAACTTTCCAAATACAAACAACAATTGCTACGTATCAACTATTGCAAGATCGATTAAAGATCCAACTCAAACACATGAACCCTAGGTTGGGGTTCTTCCCGTTTTTCACAATAATTACAACTTAAGCATCAAAATAGATAATACAACCCTAACTCAAGCCCATAAACTAACAACTCATGATTAAATAGCATAAAGAACATAAAAGCACAAGTAATAAACATAAATCTTGCAAAGAAAAAAAAATAAGGGAAAGAAAGCTTCTCTATTGAAATGGGTGGTAGAATCTTGAAATCCAAGCTTCAAATCTAAGATTACAAGCTCCAAAAGTGTTTTAAAAAATATAGATCTAAGCCTAATCTAACCTAAACATATGAAAGGAAATGAATGGAAGTGTCTAGGATTCAACCATGGGTCAAAACTGAGTTCAAAATGCTCAAAACGAGCTTAAATAGTTACAGAGCAGGTGCGAAACAGCCTACCATACGGCCATATCATTTTGGTCGATTTACAGTGCATTTCTGTGCAACTATTTTGACTT
The DNA here is from genome assembly GCA_002525835.2 of Ipomoea batatas. Taxonomy (NCBI): domain Eukaryota; kingdom Viridiplantae; phylum Streptophyta; class Magnoliopsida; order Solanales; family Convolvulaceae; genus Ipomoea; species Ipomoea batatas. Next base: position 1,437,642 of record CM008333.1, on the reverse strand, counting down.
CTAGGCTATTTTTCACCCTCAAAAAAACTTCATTAGCCTTTGTTATCTTCAACAAAGTTGTATCCCTTCACGTTGGCTTTCCAATGGCGCAAGAATCATTGCATTTTGACATTCTTAGGCTGAGATATGGTCAAAATACAAAACAGTGGCAGATTTGTAGCCCTTTGAGTGTTCGTTTCAATGGCACAAGAATCACTCAATTTTGATATTTATTGACTGAGATATCGTCCAATCACTAAGATGTCGACGTATAGAAATTTCAACACCTTGACCATTTGCTTCTCTTTTGTTTTAGTTTGCCCAAATGATCAGTACCATTGAAAATACAACTCTTTAGGCTCTCTTGGAAGTGTTGCACCCATCTTCATAGCTTCTCCTTGACTCCCATTGACTCCAAATGCATCCGAAATGCATAAAAATCCTTGCCTTTGCTTCCAATGCTTTCAAACTCATACTCCTTGCAAAATATCACAAATAAACACTAATTCTCATGAAATTTAGAATGATCTAAAAGCAAAATGACTTAGTGAAAGGGAGAAAAATATAAACAAATAATCACTTATCAACACTCCCACACTTAAACCTTTGCTTGTCCTCTGATAATTATATTTTTGTCCATGTTTTCACCCCATATATAAAACTATTTTGAATGATAAATACTTTGATTTTATGCAAAATGTGCCTTAAATCATTTGTTTATATCCTTAGGTACATAAATTGTTGAATTGAAGACAATGCATACCTTTTGGGCCATTTTGAATGAATCTCGCGCAAATGAGAGTCAAGGTGAAGCTAAGAGGATGACTAAAATACTTCCAAAGGAGCCAAAGAGTGGCACTTGCAATGGATTTGATCACAAGACCAAAACAAGGGAAAAGTGGAGCAAAAGATCAAAGAATTGTAATTCCTGCTACCATGGCGACATCTCGGTAATCGGACCATATCTATTTCTAGGAATATCCAAATGAGTTTATTTATGAACCATTGGAAAGAAGACTTCAAGTGCTACAATTCTTATGAAGACATCAAAGTGTAGATCAGAAGGAAAAATGGTCAAAATCAGCCTACAAACTGGAGAAGTGTCGTAGAGTAATGTCTGGATGCGTCGAGAATTACTCTCGACGCGTTGAGAGTTGGCAGAATGCCATGTTTTTGGCCCTGTAGTGTCTGGACACGTCGAGCCAAAGCCTTGACGCGTCGAGAAGTCACAGATCTGAAATTTTTACTGCGCGAAATTGTCTGTTTTACCCCCATTCTCCACCCCACTATAAAAGCATCATTTCCTCTCAACCCTAGAGGGGGGCTGCGGTTTTGGAAGAAAAAATTGAGTGAAGAGGAGTGATTCTTCACACTCCAAAGGTGGAAGGAAGGATCCCACACCTTGGAAGAAGAAGAACAAAAGCTTTGAAAGGAAGATTGGAGTATCAAGAGCTCACACCAAGAGAGGAGAAGAGATTTGAAGCACAATTTGGGAGAATTTCTTCATCTCTTCTTTACTTTTAGTTTTATTAAATCTTCCTTTGAATTGATTGTTGTTGAAACTATGATAGCCATGCTTGGCTAAGCTTTTATTTGTGATTTTTGAATTGAAGAGTGTGTATGAACCTTTATGCATTGTTCTTAATTTCCTTGATGAAATATATATTTGGGTTTTATATCTTGTGTTGCAATTGTGTTCTATCTTGTTGATGCTTATAATTGGTGGCCTAAATTACTTGTATCTTGCTATAATTGTGTCTTGATGGAAGTTAGGGCATATATTAGAGCACCCACATTTGCACTTGACTTTTGCACCTTGGGAGATGACATATATGTTAAGGGACTTCATTTAGATTGCTTGTTCTTGATTGATTTCTTATTATGGGTTTGAATTATGGGAGTAATTCTTTCCCAATTTTGAATGCAATCCTCTACACTTGTTTTAATCCAAATAATTGTTTCACTTTAAGTTGGCACTAGGTGATTGAACACTTTGAACCCCAAAAATCCCGTTCTTATTCTCTTGAATCCAAAGATCCGTTTGCCTTGTTTTATTTATTTTGTTTGCATATTTGTTGCCAATTATCCATTGTAAACGTTAGGAATAGCTTCTCATGAATGAATTAGTAGCTTGTGCTTGATACACCGCTTCCCTGTGGATCGATAACCTCGGAATACTCCAGGTATTTGTTTGTCAAAATATGCTACAACCAAATTTCGGAAGAATCTCTTCACTGTTTCCTTTACTTTCTTAGATTTTTTAAACTCTTTAACATTTGTGCTTTGAATTCAATACTAGCCATGAGTAGCTAAACTTATTAGGGATTTTTGGATGAAAGTTGTTTATGAACCTATTGTGCCTTGTTCTTAATGTTTTAATGATATGTTTAAGCAAAGACAAGTAATAAATCACCATCCTTGCAATGAAATTGATCATACTCCCACTTTGCACAACCTATCATACCACAATCCAACTTGCTACAACACAACTTGTTTCAAAAATCACCTTAGCTTGGCACACAAGTTCCATTCCCAAGCTAATAACCAAACACCAAAACCATTAAAGTGTGCGAGAATCTAGTGTGCACAAATGCTAAGTTGAGATTATGCAAAACTTAGCTTTTAATGAGATCCCATAGGCTTGCCCTTCATACTCCCACTAGTTCAACTCCAAGATTGCATGCTAAGATCAAGTAGGACTTTTATTTGGCTTGTAATGGGGCTAATGGTGAATGGTTAACAAAGAAAGGGTATAGGAATAAAACAAAGGAGAGAACTTCACACTTGTTCACAATTGAGGTTAGAAGAGATATAACTTGAATGAACTAAGGAGCAAACAAGACATAAGGACAAAACAACCTCTAAAGTGGTGGGGTAGAGCATAGCTTACAAAATAAACTTCAAACTTTTATTCGTCTTTCTTTTCTTTTCATTTTTCTCTTTTCATCATCTTTTTCAACACTTTCTTCTTAATTTTTCTCAACATCATCTTTTTCATTTTCTTGTCTTTTCAAATCAACCAACAAATTTATTCTCAAGACCCCCACACTTAGACAAAATTATCAAGAAGGTTGCTAACAAAAAAAGAACAAATGTTTTATTCTCTCAAGGGTGGCGGTAAACATTTTGGTTAAGGTTAAGGGTTAAATGACAAGTGTTAACACAAGAAAAATAAACACAATGAATGGTTTAAGTGCTTAGCACTTATTGAACAAACACAAGGCTCAACGGGGACAATTAGGGGTAAACACATGTATAAAAGGTAGGCTTAAATGCTTGAGCTAAACAAAAATGGCCTAAATCATTTCAAAGCATGCAAATATTAGATTTCACTTGGAGAGTAATGAGACAAGTTCTAGCAAAACAACCATTACCGGAATCTCACATAAGCCTTCACTAGCAATGCACAACACACTAGATCAAGAATTGATTCAATAATTAAGTGGTTAACAAGGCTATTGGTAAGAGAATAGACCAATCATGTAACCCCTTGGCTCATCAATCACAAGTTGAATTGCAACAAGTTCCACCAAAACAAATCACAAACCAACAAAGAGGGAGCGATCACCATTTCAAGCAAGGAAATGTAATTTACCCAACATTATGCACAATGAGTCATCCAAGTAAAGTTTCAAAAAATTTCAAAAGTTACCCAATTTTTGTCCTCCCCCACACTTAGAAATTACATTGTCCTCGATGTGAAAGAAAATAAAGCACAAGGGGGAAAGGGTAGCACAATAAGCACAAGGAGCACAATCTCTACTATCTACACCAAGTAAAACATTATACACAATTAAAAAAAAAAAGTAGAGAAGGTAGATGAGACTCCTCAATGAATCCCTTATGCCAAAGAATCATCATGAAGCCTTCTTAGTATCATTCCTAGAGTCAAGAGAATATATATACATGAAAGCACAAGTGAAAGCATGATATATCAAAAATAAAAGTATAAATAAAAATAAAGAAGAAAATAAAATGCAATAAAATGAAGGATAACATTAGGGATGGCAATTTCAATCCGCCCCACGGATATCCACCCGAATCCAGCCCGCATGGGTCGGTTTTTTTTGGGTGATAGTAGGTGGTGGGTCGGGGGTGGGTATTAAAAATGTAAACCCGCGGTGGGTCGGGTTGGATTCGGGTTTTATGTACAAAACCCGCCTAGCACCCACCCGACCCATCATGTGTGGATACATATATATAATAGTAAAATAAGTAATACTAGTATATAGTTAATTATAAAAGTTTCAATAATTTTGGGTAACTTTTTACTATTTTTATATCTAAAAACTAAATTTATTTTTAAAAATTAACAATTTAGTTATTATATTATAATATTTCTATTATTTTATGTTTTAGTGTAACTAATGAATTTTGTAGTTTAATTATGTGTAAGTAATTTTGATAATATTTTTTGAAAAAATAATAAGTTGATAAGTGGTGGGTACCCTAGTGGGCACCTGCACCCGGTGGGGGTGGGGATGGATTCTAAAAAAGTCCACTCGATGCGGGTTGGGGGTGGGGGTGGGTGGAGAAAATGAAAGGTGGGTCGGGTGATGGATGTAGCCCTCCCCGATCCACACCCGACCCATTGCCATCCCTAGATAACATGGTATGCCTCCCATGAAGCGCTAAGTTTAACGTAGCTAGCTCGACTCAACCTCCTTAAAGAACAATCCTTGCATGCTTGGACGAAGATAAATTCCTTTTCTCCATCCACTTTCTCTTCAATAAATGTCGTTAAATGCCGAGCATTAAGGAACTCCTTTAAGTTCAAAATTAGCATATTCTCCTTAAATAAATTGCAATGATTCACTTCCAAGAATATGCTCTCTTCTTCAATTTTCATCTCTTTTTCTCTAACATTTTCTTCCAAAAAGCACTTCAAGCGGTTGCCTTCAATAAATTCTCTTAAGCTCATCTTCACCACTTCGAAGTTTAAAAAACTATGCTCACCCATATCAAACTTCAAACTCATCCCTTCATCAAATCCATTTTCACCCATAAATCAACCAATGATTTCTTTCTAAACTTTGGATCTAGATAGTACTCAAGAGCTTGATCATTTCCTTGGTCTCCACTTCTTTTCTTTTCTTGACTTCCCTTTTCATTGGCAAGTAAGGAGAGTCTTGGGTCTTTCTCGTGCACCAATAAGAAGTGGGAATCCCTTGATTTAACTATAGGCCAATGTGGGCCAAAACTCTCAAGGCCATTGACACCACCCGGTTCCCAAATTATTCTAAAATCCTCATTCAAGGGAGTGTCATCCAACAAACGGCATTCCTCATTTGTGCCACAAATTTCATCAATCTCATCTTCCTTGAGCACTTTTTCAATTGGATCATCTCCAAGTTGTTCCTTATCACCATTCCCTTGCATTTCTACATTTTCTCCCCAGTTTGGTGTTTCCATCTCAATGCACTCATCATAAACCTCATCATTTTCACCTTCAAGGTCCTCACCCTCCTTTTCATTTCTATCAACCATATGACATTCAATTGGCAATAACAACTCTTGCAGAACTTCTTCATTAGAAGACAATTCTTGAGTGGGTTCTTGAGTTGTCAAACCTTGTCTTTGAACCTTCATGTTTTCTAATTGAACTTGTAACTCATTCATTTGCATAAGTATGTTGGTCATCATAAACTTCATCTCAGGATCTTGATCAAGTAGTTGGTATTCTTGTTGAGGTTCTTGATAGAATGGATCTTAAGGCTCCTATTGATTATTGACATATTCTTCCTCACTTTGTCTCATGGGATATCCATCATCCTCAATGTCATCATCGGGTACAATAGTAACTCCCCAACGCCTAGCCAACGCCAAAGTTTCCTCATTTATCCCATAGCTCCCCACACTTGGTGAATGGTTGTAGTGATCATATGGAGGTTGAGTGTCTTGGGGGTATGGTGTGTATTGAATGGGTGAGGGGTATGGATTTTGAGAGTAATCTTGTGGTGGGAAAGGATGTTGAGGTGGATTGTAATTATGTGAAGATTGGGAGTATTGATCATATGAAGCATATTGAGGATCTTGGTAATGTTGAGGATAAGGACTATGGTTATGGAGGTTGGGAATAACAAGGTGAGTCTTGGTAGAGTTGTGGTGGGTAAGGGTCTTGAAATTGAGCATCATAGTAATTATTTGGAGGTAGGGCTTGAATTGTACAAGGACTAATGGATGAGGCATTATAGTATCCTTGTTGAGACATGTAGTCTCCATACTCTTCTTAGGATTGAGAATGGTAATATCCTCCTTGATCTATCTTAGAAAATCTCTTTCAGTCAAATCAAATGATGTACACTTATAAGTACATTAGCAACGAAAAACAAACAAAAACAAAGAAAAAGCTTAGTCTCCTAAGATTCCCTAAACTCTAATGCTAGCAAAATAAGTAATCACATAGAACCACCAAATTTCTAATCCCCGGCAATGGCGTCAATTTTTTATGTGTAACAAAAATGAGTGATGGTGAGTGTACGGGTGTGAAATGTCGTTCCGCTGAGGATTGGGAGTTATGGCACGCAATATGCAATCACAAAACTAGGCACTAGCACAAAGAAATCAACAAGAAGCTAAGCAAACGACAACAAGGTAGAACAAACACATATAAACACTAGACAAATACAAAATAAAGAAATAGGACTCAAGTTAGGGGTATTACCATCTAAATGCTTTAACACTTAAGTTTGGGGGAAGAACATTTTACCTAGGGTCTTGAGGCAAGCATAAATAAATCCTAGTCAAGACAAGGATTAGAACAAAGATCGCCCCAATCTCTTGGTGTATCAACCCAAGTTCTTGAAGAACAAGAGCTATATAAGCTCCAATCTACCCCCATTTCCATAGAAGAGAAATTGGGTTCGAGAGTATGAAGGCTCAAGTCTTCCATCCAATTCCCATTGAGATGAAAGACTTTCCAAACACAAACAACAATTGCTACGTATCAACTATTGCAATATATATTAAAGACCCAACTCAAACACATTAACCTAGGTTGGGGTTCTTCCCTTTTTCACAATAATCACAACTTAAGCATCAAAATAGATAATACAACCCTAACTCAAGCCCATAAACTAACTACTCATGATTAAATAGCATAAAGAACACAAAATCACAAGTAATAAACATAAATCTTGAAAAAGGAAAGAGATAAGGGAAAGAAAGCTTCTCTATTGAAATGGGTGGTAGAATCTTGAAATCCAAGCTTCAAATTCAATATTACAAGCTCCAAAAGTGTTATAAAAAACATAAATCTAAGTCTAATCTAACCTACAAATATGAAAGGAAATGAATGAGAGTGTCTACGGTTCAACCATGGGTCAAAAACGAGTTCAAAATGCTCAAAACGAGCTTAAATAATTGCAGAGCAAGTGCGAAACGGCCTACCATATAGCCATATGCATGGCCATATCATTTTGGTCAATTTACAGTGCATTTCTATGCAACTGTTTTGACTTCTAGGCTATTTTTCACCTCAAATACACTTCATTAGCGTTTGTGATCTTCAACAAAGTTGTATCTCTTCACGCTGGCTTTCCAATGGCGCAAAAATCATCGCATTTGGACATTCCTAGGCTGAGATATGGTCAAATACCGAATAGTGGCAGATTTGGACGAAATCTGTAAGTTGGGATGATTTTGACCCCTTTGTCTTCCTTTTTAAGCTTTAATGTCTTCAAGAGAGTTGTAGCCCTTTGAGTCTTCGTTCCAATGGCACAAGAATCACTCAATTTTGATATTTATTGACAGAGATATCGTCCAATCACTAAGATGTCGACGTGTAGAAATTTCAACACCTTGACCTTTTGCTTCTCTTTTGTTTTAATTAGTTTGCCCTAACTATTATTATTTATTTATTAAGGCCAAATGGTACTCCGATTCTTCGTCCCAATCAACTTATACTATTTTTGTAGTTAACTTTTTCTTCTTCTTCTTCTTCTTCTTTTTTTTTTAAAGTATTAATGTTTTTTTTTCTGAAATAGAGAAATTCAGTAATTCGAATCAAAGTACATCTCATTAACAATGAAAGACGGAGGGACCATATTCCACTCCTGACATACAGACATAGAACAGGCTTCCCTAGCAAGAGCGTGGGCTACCCTATTCGCAGTACAGTTAACATGAGAGATAACTACATAGGCACATGACCGTAGCATATAGATGTTCAAAAAATAAAATTCCTCAACGTCGAAGAGATTTCTTTATAAAATTGAACAAGAACTCAACATATCATCATCGCATGTTTATATACTAAGCAGAAGGTGCTTAGCTTATTCAAACTAATTAAATATATTAAATCACGATAAACTAATATACCTTACACAAGATTGTTCTCGAAATTACTGGTAAAATATGAATATAATATATCTTCTATTTGAAAGGACAACGATATGATACTCTAATAAAAATGCATCATACAATAAATCCATACTTTTATCACTTACAAATCAACCGATGCTGCAAAATATTCAATACTACTAGTAAAATTAAAATTACCTTTTGTGAAAATTAACTTCCCGACATTAAAAATATGAAAATTGCCAACTCATCAATAATCACAATCAAATTAAAAAGTATGTTAAACTCCTAATAATATTTATTTATTATTATTAACTATTATTATTCTTTTCAATTCACCTTATGAGAGTATATTATAGGGCATTTCGGTCGGCAACAAATTTGAAAGGACAAAGAGCTAAAAATTTGTTAAAATGGAGGGAAATTAAGGTATATTTCAAAATTTTTGTAGGCATTTGCGGGGTCAAAGTCCTACACGGAGAATCAAATCAATGAAATTCTTGAAATTTGGGCTAAATACTTTTGTGAAGAATGCTTATGACATTTTGTGTAAGTGTTGTAATGATGTAATGACTTATGTTTTATAATATTGTAATTATGTATGTGTTAAGTATTTGGTATGTGTTAAAATTATGTGTAATTATGTATT
>CM008333.1:1369782-1385246 GCA_002525835.2 Ipomoea batatas | reverse complement strand
AGCAAAATAAATGAAATGACAATCAAATTGTAATGAAAGATTTAACAACGATTAACAATCAATAGTAAAACTAAGGGCTTGGAATAATAGTTGATAGTGTAAATTCATTTGGTGCTTTTTGTATGTATATAATGTGTATGAAGATTGCATGATGTAGATCCTGGAAATTGGCTTGAGAGCCTTTTTTATTTATTGTTAGAGAAAGAGATAGAGTCGAGAAGAGAGGGAAAAACCTCCTAACTTGTGCGTGGCCTCCCCTTAAATAGGTGGAGGCTTGACACTGACCCGGACACCTGACCTTGATCCGAACATCTAACCTTGACCCGAATACCGAATATGAACTTAGAACGTATAAGGAGGTATACTCGTTGAATATTCCCTATCAATAGGGTTTCATTGGTTAGAGCTCATATATGTAATGCATTGACAAGGGAACTAGGGAGATGATACTAGGTTCCAACGCCATTCTCGTGGTCACTGGACTCTCAATTAGCTTCAAGCCCCACTCTCATGGTGACTTAAGACTATTGAAGCATTTTATCAAACATGTGATGTTTGTATCTCCTTCCAACCCTCTTTTATCAAAGGTGAGTTGGATTAGTGAGAGATGTGAGTATGGTATTGCTCTATTCTCATAGTGACGACACCTTTTCCATGTACCTCTTGCATATTTTGGCCACAACTATACAAGAGTCAATACAAACCACCAAGCTTATAATTAGAGTCATCATCAAGTCATTACACTAGCTCATAGCTCAATTTAATCACGTAGCATCAATCACAAAAGATGACTTAATCCAATCTCTAATTGAATCTAGCTAAGCATGTATTGAAATTAAAGACATTTGCAATAACAATTGGAAGCAATAAAATGCAAAGAAAGCAACAAAAGAGACTTAACTTTGATTAAAAACTAGGGAAATGAAATCTTGAAATTGCAAGATGAAATACGAAATTGTTCTTCAAAGATGAATTGATTACACAAATGAAATGTTTGGCCCAAGCAAACCTCGGAGAGAGAGTGGAGAATGGAAAGTTTTTTAAAAGTAATCTCTTAAGGCTATTTATACCCCTCAAATCGTGTTAAAAATACCATTTAAAAAGGATTTTGGACCTGTGGTCATGTTGGGACTCACGGTGTGAGTTCCACCTTGAATTTTCAGCACAGTTCGTAGTTCCAAGGTCACAATCGAGTTCACCTTGACCACCCACTATGTGCAGCAGTTCTGATTTCTAGGCCATATTTTTCACCGTAGACGTCCGAATTAGCCTTTGTGGTCTTCATGAAAGTTGTAGTCCTTTGAGTTGCCGTTCTAATGCCATTTGAATCACCTCATTTGGACACTCTTAACCTAGCCGAGACATCACCTGACAGAGAAAAATGCAGTCACAGAGTGAATGCTAGCGTGACCCATGTTCTTTACTTCAAAATGGCTACTTTGATGAGGCTTTGGATTTGTATCATTGTATGTTATGGGTGGGATATAGGCCTGATGTTTATACTTTCACTTGTGTGTTGAGGACATATGGCGGAATACCAGATTGGAAAATAGGTAGAGAGATTCATGTTCATGTAATTAGGTTAGGGTTTGGGTGTAATATTGATGTTCTTAATGCAATGATTACTATGTACATGAAATGCGGTGACATTGTGAGTGCCAGGAAGCAGTTTGATGGAATGGCTAAAGTGGAATACGGGGATGATGTTTCGGATTCAATTCTACTCCGCTGTTGGGAATTTGGGAGAAGCCCAAAAAGTTTTCTGGAGGATTGAGAGTGCAAATTAAAGATGTGGTGTCGTGGACTGCAATGAATTCAGCTTATGAGAATAATGATTTGCCTGAAAAGGCAGTGGAAACATATAAAATAATGGAACTTGGGATATGCTTGAAAGAATCTGGATAGAGAATCAACTCCTTCAGGACATATAGAACAACAAGCAGTTATATATTACACATGACTCACAAAGAATATTACAGTGTACGATAGAAATCAATCCAAAACCTAAGTTCACACAATTATATGCGACCGGGGGTTGGGAAACTACTGTATAATCAACATGAGTTGATTGACCTTATATCTTCACTGCTTTTATGATTGTTTTGATGGATGATTTAATGAAGTTACTGTTCCCCGCTGCTCGATCTTCATCAGCATCACTGCCACTGGTTACTGACGGCTTCTTCCCTCTCTTCTTCATGCTACTCAAGATTAGAGATGGAGAAGATGGGATGCGCCTAACTGCCCCGCCGCCACTTTCACTGCTTGTAGTAAGTTTCCTTCCTCTCTCGCTCTTTCTTTCATGTTCATCAAATGCGTCACTTTGTCTTTCATCTGCATTGCTTTTTCTGGGCCATACTCTGTAGGGAGGCTTCCTGGAGGGAGTCTGCTGTGAGTGCTTTAGGGCTTCTTTTGCAAAGGTATCTTTGCAAACAGCATTGTCTGGCCTAAGTCTGTAGGGAGAATTCCATGATGTCTGCTCTAAAGAGGGCTCCTTCATTTCATCTGTGTTGCTTTCGTTTTCAACTCCTAACTGTTGATTCGGTTCTTGAATGCTTGAGGATTTGATTTCAATGTGAGGGTATTTGAGATTCAGCTTCTCTATTATTTCATCTGTCCTGCAAACTTTATCTATTTCTGCTGTTTCATGTGCTGCATTATTCTCCTCCAACAGCATCTGAACCCATTTTTCCACATTTCCTTTCCCGCGCTGTTTTCTACTCTCTTCATCATCCTCTTCCTCTCTTTCTGATTCGTTAAAAACTGGAAACTGAAATTTGCATGGCGTCCCGTCTTGCATTTCCAGATTCTCAAGTATTTCTTCAACCCCATTTTCATTCTTTTCTACCACTATAGCTTTTCCATGCTCCTCAAGTTTTTCATCCTTTACAACCAGCTCCTCAGGTTCTTCTGTACTGATTCCATAAACTGCTTCTTGCTCCTCAATTGCAGATAATTGTCGTGCTGGTAATGATGCTTTCTGCTCTTCCATCAAGAATGCCCTCAGTTCCTTATGAACACTGTCCTTGGAATCTCTGCCTGGCAAGCATAACATCATGTTACCATCTTTTTCTGCTAATGCATCATCCATCTCCATCTGCAATTGTGTTCTTACGGGCGAATAAAAAACGTTGTTCTCTTCAAGGAAATCGTCCAGTCGTGATCTCTTTCCTGGGCTGTTCACAGTCAGGTCTTACCTGTTTCTCTAACTCATCTCTCTGCTTATACTTGTAGTGCAGTTCTTTCTCTGCAGAATTACAGATTGCTCTTTGAGCTTCAAGCCTTGCCATCAGGGATTTACTTGCTACCTGATTCAGCCTCACTTGTTCTTCATACACCACACTCCTGCAACAGAGAATAAACAACAATTCAGCTAATCCATTCTTTTTTGTCTGCAAATCTGTAGCAGTTAGTAAATAGCTCTTACTGGTGCATGGCATCGCGAATCATCTTCTTGAGCATTGCTTTGTATGAAGTCTGTGCCTCTGCTAGCTTGCGACACTTCTCAGCATGCCGCCTTTTCTTCATCAGAACTAATTCCAAATCTTCCACGCTCACCATCTCCGCCTCCTCAGCTTTTTGCTTCAATTTACTCTCTTCATCATCTAGCTTCTGTATTTCGGCCTGCATCTTTGCAGTTTCTTCCCACTGTCTCAAAGAATCTCTAGCAATCACAATGGCCTCATATGGATTGCTTCCCGTTCCAGGGTCCTCGTTTTCTTTAAGATCAGAGTTCAGTTTCTTGGAAGCTGCCCACAAACAACATTGCACAGGTAAAAACAGAAACAACATAAAATCCAAGCTAATGATTTATGATGTCTTTGAGGTTTAATTATTCAAGAGTAACCTATTATAGGGATGCATGATCTCGGTCTTCTGTTTATGTCTAATGACTTGAGAGCTGATGAAATGTCGTGGGATTCTCTCCGAGCAAGAACAACAGCAGCTGGAGCCACACATCCTATTCCTGTTTGTGAGGTATTCAACTCCTCACTTTCACCTTCAGAAAACAGCCATGAAAATGCCCTGTGCCTGCAAAATGAAAAAAACAGACAAACATTAGCATTTCCCCATCATGTTCTGTCTGTGTTTTTTCTAGGACATGGAACCATAAAAGCCCACCTGAAATCTGAGTTTGATGAGGCAAAGATGGATAAGAACTGGTTAATGGAGATACCAACTTGAAGATCCCACCATGGAATGAGAAATTCAAGCTGGTTATGCTTCTTCTTGCAGACTTGCCACTGTAAAATCCTTAGATTTCTTGGAACAGTCAATCCTCCTCCTGCAGTTTCCATATGAAAGACACAAATCACAAAGATATTCATCAACACATAATAAATCAATGCAGGCCATCAAATTTGAATGTAGGGATGTCAATCTTAGTCCAAAATCGATGGATTAATCTGATAAGACCAAAATATTTGAGTGTTAAGATAAAAAAAAATTTAGTTATAAAAAATCAACTAAATAAATTCAAAACCAATAAACACCAATGGCCCGAATGGGCTAGCCCGATAGTTTAAGCCATTTAAGATTATTATTTGTTTTAAACTCAATCTAAAAAATTGATAGGACTAGCGTGAAACTGAATGGACATCTGTATTTGAAGGGGTAAGTATGAAGATTACTTGAAATAGGAAACCAGTGATCAATGCCCCAGGCCAGAGGTGAAGCTGAATCAGCATGATAATACAGAACATTTCCGTATGGGTCAATCCGAAACATGTCAGGATCAAATCCAGCATTCCTGAGAGAAATTTAACATCTATCGTTAAAAACATATGATTCTATGCACCAAAGCAAAATCGTTAAACTTTTGTTTACCCGAGGTGGTTGAGTTGCTTCCAGAGAAGACTGACAAACATCTTGGGCTTTATAGCAGGCTTTGCATTTGGATCAACTATCGGAAACATCTCATCCAATTCCTTCGCTCTGGAACCCTATCATCAACGACGATATAGAAATTCGAAAGAGAAAATGGATTATGAAAATTTAGAGAAAATTCCAGAAGATTGATTACCTTTGGGGGAGCAGAAGGAACGAAAGTGAATGGAGGTGAAAGGCTTGGGTCTTTACAGAGCTTCGCATAGGCTTTGGGGTAGCCGAGGCCTTCGTCTACGGCCATTTCTGCGGCGGTGAAAGCTTGATGTCCGGCCATTGTTGCGAAGAGTTGCCGGAAACAGAGCGGAGAGGCGGTTGAAGGTTTAGATGCGAGGGAGGGAGAAGAACAACGGCTAAGTTGGGGAAATTTTGAAAGACTGTAACGGCTACCTATGTTAAGCAGTGATACGATAGACGGGAGCGGGGAGTCATTACTCATTAGTCTTACTTGGTGAAAAGACAAGATTATCCTTGAAAATTTTTAAATTTTTGTGAGCTTCACGACTGGTGAGAAGTTTGAAGGTAATTTTTTTTTTTTTGTACTTCTGACTTCTGAGTCTGTTACAATGCAGCATTTGTTCATAATTACTTTCTCAATTTATTAAAGCACAAAGAGTTAATACCGTTTTCACTGAGGCTCGAACTCACAACTTCTCATATGACAGTACGACTTGGTGTCACTAGTTAAGTAATAAAAAGAGTTAATTCTATTTTTGGTCTTAGATTTATAGGTGGCATTCTACTTTTAGTTATCTTTTATCAAAACATCAACATTTGGTCCTAGTATTATTATGGCGTGACCATTTTTGGTCCTCCGTCAACAAAATTGTTGAAATGTCGTTAAATACAATGGTTTTTCAATCATTTTTATACAAAATAAGTTGACCCCGCTATATTTTTATGTTTATTTTTTTAAAAAAAATCTGTAATTGAAGACCGAAATGCCTTTGTATTTAACGACATTTCAACAATTTTGTTGACGGAGAACCAAAAATGGTTATGCCACAATAATACTATGACCAAATGTGAATGTTTTGATAAAAGAGAACTAAAAGTTAGATGTCACCTATAAATCTAGGACCAAAAATGGAATTAACTCTAATAAAAATATGTTTGTTTTTGTTCATAAATTTCCTCAACTCCAAGCTTCACATCTAGACTTGATGTGATAGTGGAATAGTAAATTACAATGATTTAGTGGCCTATTAATTTTTTTTATAAATATTTTGTACAAGCAATTTAGTTGGTTCTTAAGTGATAAACTGTGAGTAAGTACACGAGATCAAATCTTGACAGTTCTAGTGTGAATAGTAAAAGAAAAAAAAAGTCTGTTTTGACTAGTACAAATGTAGAATTAAGAACCTAGTACTTGCAAAATGATTGAGGAAGAAAATCTTGTAAAGAGTAAAATGTGTGGGGATTAAATGTAGAATTAAAAACCTAGTACTTGCAAAATGATTAAGGAAGAAAATCTAGTAAGAGTAAAAAGCGTGGATTAAATTTTGAATAGTACATTTTTTTTCATAGTCTTTCTCGTAGTGTGTAACTTATGAAAAAGAACAGAGATTAAAGAGTGCCAAAATCATGATTTTCAATAGTTGTTTTTAATTAGTCTAAGATTAGACTAGGTCCGGATGACTCTGCGATTTTTGAAATATGAACACTTTCGTATCGCAACTAAAAATTGTTGTTTTCATGATCTAAAACTCATTTTTGTTTTAAACTTTGATAAAGTTGATTGTGCTAATGTCGAATGGAGATAGTCTTTCTTCTTCTTTTTTTTTTTCTTAGTAATTTTCACGAGAGATATAGATGATCAGATGGAGAATGGTGATACTTTATTTTTACTGTATTTTTTTTAAAAAAAAAATTGTTCAAAATTATCAAATTCATTATTCACTAACCAAACCACTGCAACATTTTAAAGAAATATACATCAAAGTCTAGCTAGTGTCAAGTTAATGGTAATAACTTAATGAATGTATTACTTTAGGATTCAATTCTATTATTTTGTCAATTTATGATGTCATTAGAACCTTTTTTTTTTTTCACTTAAGAATATTTGAATCAACATGTTACTTGAGACATTCTGTTTGAAAGGGTATCAAGGATGCCATCAAACCATAAGTAATTATAAATATTATTTTTATAACTTGAAAATAGGAGAACATTTTGAATATATTCCCATTCTTAAATTTGAAGACCCCGCTGGCCTCTCAATGAGAGCGGAATGTTTGTATTCAATAGCGGTTGCGCGATCTACCACCACGGGAGCTGCACTGTCTGTCGCCAAGCTGCACACCAACACTGCCACCACCATACCGAGCCTGCTGCTGCGACGAACTAGCATGCTGTTGTCCACCACGCCAGCTCGTCCCTGCTACTAGCCAACACGCTGTGTCGCAAATGCAGCCGGCGCAGGAGCAGAACCACCATAACCATCTCCGACAACCCACTCGTGAGCTCTGATCTGAGCGCTCCTAGAGAGTCACGGGTGGCCCTCGAATTGCCAACGATGCTATCAACTGAGTATACTCCAGTCGAAGTCCTTTGAAGATACACAGGTTCTGCTCCGCCAATGAAACCGGTCGACCAACGAGGGTGAGATCTTCAATAACCACCTCTACACGAGCGATGTAATCCGCGACAGAGAAGTCGCCTTGCTGGAGACCAGGAAGGTGCAAAACCCGTGTGTGTGAAGTCGACACCATAGCACACTCAATGGACTACCATACGACCTGGGGCGTGCTGCGGCCGAGGCATGGTTCATGACTTCCGGCGAGAAGGAGAAGATGAGCATACAGAGAACGGCTTGATCCTGCCTCACCCACGAAGTGTACAAGGGGTTGGGTTGAGGAGTTGAATTAGCATCAGTCGTAGCCTCGTAGGAAGAAGAGCAAACGGGCAAGGATAAGTGCCATCAACAAATCCCATGAGACCATGATCTCGGAGAAACGGGATAATTAACCTGAGCACTCCAGAACAAGAAATGTTTATTCGATAACTTGATGCTAATAAAGTGATGGGCAGTGGACAGGGAGAAGACGGCCGAGAGACGGTCCAGAAACCTAGGTTAGCTGATAACAGATGAGAACTGAATGTTTGTATTCAATAGAGTTCAACAAATACAATGATGTGAATGTAGATATATATACAAGAGAAGTCTTAGGTAGACTAGAATTGATTTTTGCTTTTTGCTTTCCGGGGCTCCGCCCTTCCTTTTATCAAAAAAAAAAAATAAAAAAATAAAAAAAATCTTATCATTTGCACTATTCTATTGCATATATACATGTATATGAATCAGCTCAAATTTGACCTACAATTACTATTGTAGTTTTCAATTTAACACTAACAACATTATTTTATTTTATTTTTTGGAGTAATAATGCAACATTATTTTATTTTATTTTTGGAGTAATAATGAAACATTATTAACCTAACCAGTGTCATTTTCAACGTTTTTAATTTCCACTATGATAAATTGATACTGAAACGTTTCCTTTTTATATTGAGTAGAAAATATAATATTATATTTTTTAAGATAGAATTGTTAGGAAATATGCTTTTGAAAATTGAAAGAGTAATGCTACCCATCATATTAAAATTTATTTTTCATAACCTTTCTCCTTGACGTGACACTATTTTATTGGATGTTTAGTTTTTTTTTTATTTTATTTTATTTTATTATATTTGTATTTGTATTGTTTAATATCATTGATCAAACAAACCACTGACGACAAACAACAGACATGTGAAATAAATATTAGTGTATAAATATTTAGGACTTCTGGATCAGTCGAAACATATATTGTGATTTATCTCATTTATTTTTGGACAAAGAATTTCACTTTTATTTTTGTACACATATGGTAAACTTTTTATTGTGATTTGTGACTTTAGCCGTTAAAAAAATCATAAGAAGGTAAGTCAACTTAAATTGCTCATAGTTTACCGGTTTAAACAAAAAAAATTAATATATCGTTACTATCGAGAGTCGAACTTGTAATATTGTAATTAACAAGTTAATAATCTAATCAATTTGGTCTGTACTACCAAAAAATTATCTTTTATGAATCCGGAATGAAGAAATGTGACAAGTGACAATTTGCGTGTATCATTTAATGATGATATGAACTTTGATAAGGACCTTTAGATTTTAGAATGAGCTTCAAGTGTGTGCGAAAGGTCGGAGAGACAGTTTTGTATACGAAATGCTGGGGAATATGCTTTTGAAAAGATCTTTTTTAATACAAAAATCGAAATAAACAAGAATATAGTTTTTGAAACACGAAAAATTATCCGGAGATAGTCATTATCATACATCCAAACACTCTCTCTAGTCAATGGCGGAGGAAGAGCCTAACCACACAA
This sequence comes from Ipomoea batatas, assembly GCA_002525835.2. Lineage (NCBI taxonomy): Eukaryota > Viridiplantae > Streptophyta > Magnoliopsida > Solanales > Convolvulaceae > Ipomoea > Ipomoea batatas. The sequence continues at coordinate 1,375,991 of CM008333.1, read as the reverse complement.
CCCCGCTACTCCGGCGGGAGTGGTGGCGGAGCCGTCTCGCCGCTTTCTCGCCGGCGGATTCACTTCGCCTGAAAACCTCCATACTCGCCGAGCTCGGGGGATCCGTGGGGGACTTGGGCACCTACATCCCAATTGTATTAGCGCTCACTTTAGTCTGCAATCTTGATCTCAGCACCACTCTCATCTTCACCGCCATCTACAACATCGCCACCGGCCTAATCTTCGGCATCCCAATGCCCGTCCAGCCCATGAAGTCAATCGCCGCCGTCGCCGTCTCCGAAACGCCGCACCTCACTCTCGCCCAGATCGCCACCGCCGGCCTCTCCACCGCCGCCACACTCTTCATCCTCGGCGCCACCGGCCTAATGTCCTTCTTCTACCACTTCATCCCCCTCCCCGTCGTCCGCGGCGTCCAGCTTTCTCAAGGCCTCTCTTTCGCCTTCTCCGCCATCAAATACATTCGCTACAATCAAGACTTTACCACCACCAAGGCCGCCAGCAGTACCCCCCGGTCCTGGCTCGGACTCGACGGCCTTATTCTCGCCCTAGTCTGCCTCTCTTTCATCGTACTCGTCACCGGCTCCGGCGAAGTCGCGGCGGAGGAGACTGGAATTTCAACTCACAGAACCACCGAAGAACGCAGAGTAAATCGACGTTTAAGAACGCTATCGAAAATTCCGTCTGCTCTAATAGTGTTCTTACTCGGATTAATTCTCTGTTTCATCCGGGACCCTTCAATCTTTAATGATATCAAGCTCGGCCCATCCAAATTTCAAATCTTGAAAATCACATGGGAAGATTGGAAAATTGGGTTTTTACGCGGCGCAATTCCGCAGATCCCGTTATCAGTACTGAACTCAGTGATTGCAGTTTGTAAGCTGTCGGCTGATTTGTTCCCAGAAAGGGAAGTGACGGCCGGATCAGCAGCCAAAGTGTCGGTGAGTGTTGGGTTGATGAATATGGTGGGGTGTTGGTTTGGGGCAATGCCGTGTTGCCACGGGGCGGGAGGGCTGGCCGGACAGTACAGATTCGGCGGCCGGAGTGGGTTGTCGGTGGTGTTTCTGGGGCTGGGGAAACTGTTTCTTGGATTGTTGCTTGGGAATTCTCTGGTGAGGATTTTGAATGAGTTCCCAATTGGGCTTCTTGGGGTGCTTTTGCTGTTTGCTGGGATAGAATTGGCTATGGCGTCTAGGGATATGAACTCAAAGGAAGAGTCTTTTGTGATGCTGGTGTGTGCAGCCATTTCACTCACGGGTTCCAGTGCTGCACTGGGATTTGTGTGTGGGGTGGTGCTGTTTCTGCTGCTGAAACTCAGGTACCTTGATTGCTCTCGTTTCAGATTCAGGAAATCTGCTGGTGCTGAGTCTGACATCCTCAATCCATAAGACATTCTTGCATTGGACACTATTAATGCAGTGTTAGTTGTATAATTGAGTGACGAGTCTGTAGTTTGTACTTGAAGGTATGTACTGAATAAACCCGCCTTGTTACTTTAGTCTTAGCTGGTCGGCAAAGGACAGGTAAACCAGTTTAGCTTACGTTATCCATTATCTGTGCAGCTCTAATGTAGTATAATTTATTAGCAGGAAGGGACATCAATGTTTAGCCATAGGTTGCTGCAAATGATGCTTTGCTTAGTACACCTCTCAAGTCATTATTGTGTGATCTTCTCCTATTATGTAATAGAAGTAGTTTATATAAGTTCATAGAAAAGTATTTTATTTTAAATAGAACATATTATTCATATCAGGTAACACACTTTTACACTAGTCGTTATATCGTGAACCATAATCTAAAAATGGCACCGTTTCATAAATGAAACTACAATTTATCTTGATTTTTATATTATCAAATAAACTGTAGTTATATCAAAATAAAACTCTAGTTATATTAAAAGGACACTACAATGTATATAACATGAAACTAAGTAACAGTTTCACATATTTGAATATATTGTCCAATGAAATTGTAATTATATCGAAATGATACATAGTTGTGTTAAAAGCAAATTGCAGTATATATAAAATGAAACTGAATAACAGTTTCACATAGCAAATTGCAGTATATATAAAATGAAACTGAATAACAGTTATTGAATGAAAGTTATATCGAAATAAAATTGTAATTGTGTTGAAATGAAATTGCAATGTATATAAAATAAAACTGAATAATAGTTTCACATATTTGACTGTATAATGTCCAATGAAAATGTAATTATATCGAAATGAAACTGTAGTTGTGTTGAAAGAAAACTGCAGTGTATATAAAATGAAACTGAATAACAGTTTCACATATTTGAGTGTATAATGTCAAATGAAACAGTAGTTATATCGAAAAGAAACTGTAATTGTGTTGAAAGGAAACTGCAGTATATATAAAATGAAACTGAATATGTTATACACACATAATTACTTTTTTTGCGGAACGGGTACCGTTTATTTTCATTAATCAAAACAACACCACTTTGAGGCCTGGACTACCATGCATTGTGGACTGTGGTCCACAATTAAGTTTGCGCTTTCACACAAGAGTTACTCAATTCATTATTTAGTAGTTCAATATCTTGTGTGTATGTTGAGTTTTAGCCATATCTGTAAATCTAAATGCAAGTAAAAATCAGTTTGGTACATACACCATTGGGGCATACCCCCGAGTACATACACGACCACCGATTGTTATGCCGCAGACCCAGGTTCATGTTTACAATTTTAGTACTCTATATTCACAATTTTAGTACTTTATGTTCACAATTTTAATACTCTATGTTTACAGTTTTTGAACTCTATGTTCACAATTTTTTAACTATATATTCATAATGTTTGAACTCTATTTTCACAATTACAGAACTCTATGTTCACAATCTTATAACTTTATGTTTACAATTTAAGAACTTTATATCACACTTGTGTGAGACCGTCTTACGGATCCTTGTTCGTGAGACGGGTCGGATCGGGTCATAGCACCATGTAAATGCCATACTTATATGTGCAAATGTCATACTTATATGCTCAAACATAACACTAATCAAGAATACAATTTTTGTTACTTATAAGAGAAAAAGTAATACATTTTTCATAATAAGTAATGTTGACAAGTGCCTCTTACTTATAAGGGCAAATATAATACTTTTGAGAAAAAATGTAATACTTTTAAATCGAAATGTAAAAGTATTGTATTTTCCCTTAAAAGTATTACATTTACTCTTATAAGTAGCAAAATTTTTATTCCCGATTAGTATTACATTTGAGCATATAAGTATGATATTTGTGCATATAAGTGTTACATTTGCATCTTGACCCGACCCGTCTCATGGTGAGACAGTCTCACACAAGTTTTTGCCATATTCAATAGTATAACACAATTTTTGAATTTACAGAACAAAATTATGAATATTAAGTAATGTAATTTTGTATATTGAAATTTAAAATTGTGAACATAACGTTTTTAAATTGTGAACATGGACCTGGATCCATAACATACATAATAAAGACCCCAAATAGAGGTGATAAAAAACAGAAGGGCCCAGAAATTAAAAACACTAGCAAGCCCAATCATAAGGTAATTTAAACTTGAACACCGCCCGTATCATCTGGCCCAGAAAAATCAAGAAGTCAATTTGTCCATCAACCCTAAGCTCTTCAGAATACTCCACGCAAAAAGCCCAAATCAAAATTCCCCAATTTTGCAATATGAGGAAACGTGGCAAATTATTGTATGGACCATGGTCCACATAATGCTGTATGAATCATAACAAAAAGTAATTTTTAATGTACTAAATGTACATTATTTATATATTAAATATACATTATACAATATAATATAAATTCAGTACACAAATAATGTACATCCCTTTAATACAATGTACATTATATATTAAAAGTATATTTGTTTATATTGAATATATATTATTTTATAGTATGGTCCACATAATCATCATGATTGAGGAAACGTTGACTCATTAAATCAAAGTCCAAGCAAAGATCAAAATTCAGCCTTGAAGCGCATGAAATTTTCTCGTGCTTCACTGTCCAAGATCAGCCCAATTAAAAATTAATTTGGTAAGAGTATCCATTACAGAAGTTATTTGGAGATTTATTCACGATTTTTTAGAAACTAAGTGTCAACATGACGGAGAGAGAGGACAATTTTCACTCCTGTAAAACAAGGGTTATTTCAAAAAAAAGTGAGACCCACACAACAGTTACTTCAACTTCGCATGCCGCGCGTGGCTGTCAAATATGAGCCTACTGGGTGCGCCTGACAAAGCTTTATTTTTTTAATCAGATTTATTTTATTATTTTTTTTTTATTAATCACACTTACAAAAACTTCCCAAAAACCACAAAAGAACTTCACTATTATGGATGCTCTAAGAGCCCAAGATGAGGATCCGGCAAAGGAATACGGCCACGGGTGCGGCGGTGAAGCTGGTTTTTCGGCGGCGTCGCTGCTTCCCTTCTCCTTCAGGTAGCACTGGCGACGGACGATGGAGGCGAGAAGGCGGTGGCGAGGCTGGGCTTCCCGGCTGCAATCTGTTGGTGAGGACAACGGCGAACGACGCTTCGATCGCCGACGATGGCGGACGCCGGCGATGGCGACTGCGATGATGGGTTCTTTGACCGGTGATGATGGATCTTTCGATCGGCGACGACGGCTGGCTTGGCGGCGGTGGGGCTGGCGTTGCGACCAGAAGGGACGGCGGGTGGCGACGGCGTTGGCGTTGGCGTTGCGACGGAGCCGCTTGCGGTAAACGGTGGCGACAACGGCTAAGGGACGCTGGTCCGTCAGCATTGGCGGTGGCGCAAACGGCGGACTCTGGCCGGCGACCTCTCACCGCGTCTCTTTCTGTTTTACGGTAATTCTCTCTCTCACTGGCTGCGGATGATTAAGGATGAGAAGCTAGGATTCAGATTCTCAATGTTAAAGTTTTGGGCTGACTTTTTGATGGATTAAAGAAAGTGATAATGATGATGGTTTTGGTTTGGGCCGGGTCTGGCCCAATTCGGCCAGACCTGGACCATTACTTACAAAAAATTGTTATTATAATTGGGACTATTTGGTTATTTAAGGCATATGGATTTGCTTTAAATAATGAGCTCACTTATAATAATAAATGGGCCTTCTCTGGTTCTTAGGCTTGCTTAAGTATTTTTCCATCATCATATTTGGGTTTGTTCTAGCTTAATTGTTCAATTTATTTTTTTTCGTTATTATTCATCTTTAGGCAAATGATAATTTGTTCTTTGAATTTTAATTTAATATTGCAGTATGCGGTGTATAATAAATTGCTTGAAGTATTGCAATTTATTATATAGGTTAATAATATATTAATATGCATAATCCTATCATGCTTTATATATTTATAATTATTTTATAGTTATAATTATGCATTTAGAAAAGCATGTTTTAAAGATGTATTTAGCATATTATTAACTTAAAAATTCTTTTTGAAATATCATTCATTTTTGAATTCATTATGATGAACTAAGGTAGCTAGTTTGGTTTCCCCTTTAATTTTAGGCATACTTTAGTCTTATGTCTCTTTGGGGCTTCAAAACCTATTTGAACAAGCTATTTGAGACTTATCTGAGTAATTAAAGTATGATTCCCACCATTGAATGATAATATTAGTGGTAATTGAACAAGCTTTTTAGGACCAATTGTTATCATATTGGTATATTGTTACGATAAAGATAAAATTGCTATTTTTTGACTAATTGTTGTGTTTTTTGTTAATAACATCAATAAAAGTTTTAGTCAAGAACCGCTTTTAATTATGCCTTTATATCAGTTATTTAAAGTTGAAAATATTACTTCTAATGTTTTTTAACATTAAATTTTTTCAGATTTTAATTTTATTGAGTCTTAAAATTTTTCCGAAAAATGTTTTAAAGGCTTGCGGTTTTAGCAATTTGCTTATCCAAAACATTTATGATTATAATGATGATATTATAATAATAATAATTATTATTAAATGTTGTTCAGTTACGATTAAGATAATTGATTATTTCGTTATTTTTTTTTTTTGGTGCGTAGGAGGGGTCCAGACGACCTGGGGGATTAGACGATTCTTCTAGTGGCAACGTTCCGAACATCACGCTCCAGGAGGGTGTTGACATCATCCGGCGGCGTGCTCACAATAGTAGTACCCCATTGACTAGTTTGTCCCAAGTTAGCGAGCAAGTCCGTGCATTGACTAGCTTCTCGAAA
>CM008333.1:1339409-1355170 GCA_002525835.2 Ipomoea batatas | reverse complement strand
ATATTTTTGTTAAATATTTATACATATATTTTATATCATTAAACATAAATAATATCATCTCATCAAGACGAGTAAAACAAGATTAATATTTAATATAGATTAATTAAATATTACACAAATAATCAAGTGTTGGGTATATATAATTTTTTTAATTTTATACCAAAAAATAAGTAACTCTTTCCAAATAATTCACCATATACACATTTAAATAAATAAATATAAAAATGAAATGTAATCTAAGTACATGTTTAACTCAGGAAATCTAAAATCTCATTTAGTTCATTCATAATACAACATTTGTTGGTTACTTCGAGCCAAGTGATGATCTTTTTGAATTTTCCGGTAAAAAGATGTCCATGAGTGATTGCGTTCTTAGAGTTCTTGCAGCACTAGAAGTGAGTGACCACTTTGCATCCTTTTGGCTACTTCGAATGGCGTATAGAGCTTTTGATGAACCTCTTTTCACATTCAGCAATTCATGGACGAATTACATGGAAGAACAAATCCGTAAAAAATTTATGACTTCACCAGCTACAAAAAAGACCTCATGATCCCCACCATCCATCAATGCATGGTGTTCTTCAACTTATTCTTACTATTCTCCATAGGATAATCTCATCACATTTTATAGTAATATTAGGACTATTGAATATGATCATTTGTTGCAGAAAGATTCCTTGAAATAAGAAGATACACACATCTCAAACTAACTTCCTGAAGACTTCATATTAAATGTTCTTTAAAAAATTTTGTTATTTTATATGAATATTTTATTTCATAATTTATAGATCATTTTATTAATATTGTAATTGCTATAGAATAATATTATATAAAAATCTTATGTAATAATAATAATAATAATAATAATAATAATAATAATAATAATAATAATAAATTTTTGTATAAGGGTATTTATGTCTTTTAAATATATATATATATATATATATTCCATTTATATTTCTTTAACCAACCAAACGTTGAAATATAATTCCTAAACTCTATTCCTTTAGCGAACCAATAATAGAATACAATTTCAGTTTTATTCCTTACTTATTTCATTAATTCATTCCTTAAGAAATAACATTCCTATTCCCTCCAAATCCATTCCGTGAACCAAACATGTTGTTAGTATTTTGAATTCAAAATATTAAAGAAGTAACATTAAATTGGAGGTCATGGGTTCGAGCTTTAGTGGGGACGATATTAACTCGTTGAGTTTCAGTAAGTTGAGAAATTATATATGGACAGATACTACATGTAACAGGGTCAATAGTACTAAAAAATATATTACAATTTTTTTTCTCCCAAACCCGTTAATGCAAATAAATAAATTTTAGTTCTCACAAGAGCCGTTCCACTATCCCACAATTTATGGCAGATATGGACAACTCCTCTCTCCCCCGGGTACTAATTCTTAACTTGAATTCATAGGCGGATCCAAAATTTTTTAATGGGGGCGAAGAAGAAAACAAAATAAATAGTTTGAAAAATAAAAATGAAACATTTAGAAGTATTAGATATAAGCGAAAATCAAAACACATCAAACCTTTATAAAATAATGAGAAAAAGAATCAAATAAGCCCTTGAACGTTAGTTGAAAAGTCAAATAGCCCCTAAACATTTTAAAGGTGTACTTACACCCATCAACAATTTATTTTGATGCAATGAAATCCGAAAATTGGTTAGTGACTTGCTATCACATACAGGTCATTAGGATTCTGTCAACCCATCAGCGAGATTCTGAAAAAATTTCAGGCAACAAAGTGACCAAGAACCGGCGAACGGTCGCTTGTCACAGAAAAGGAGACCAAGGTTGCTTCTCCGACGAGAAGGCGACCACTGTGGTCGCCTTCTCAACTAAGAAGGCGACCATTGTGGTCACCTCATCCGGCAAGAAGGCGACCCAGATGGTCGCTTTCTCAGTTGAGAAGGCGACAACTGGGTTGCCTTCTCCGGCGAGAAGGTGACCATCGCGAGAAGGCGACCTTGATCTCCTTCCCTGTGACTGGTGACAGTTCGCCGGCCACTTTGTTGCCAAAAATTTTATCGGAATCTCGCCGGTCATTAACTTGTGACCTGTGATAGCAGGTCATTAACTCGTTTTTTGACTTCATTGCATCAAAATAAATTGTTGATAGGTGCAATTGCACCTTTAAAATGTTTAGGGGGCTAATTGGCTTTTAAGCTAAAGTTCGACGGCTTATTTGACAATTTACCTAAAATAATATTCATAACGAAATATGAAATATAATTAATTTGATAAAATGATTCGAATAAAACAGATTATAAATCATACATCTTACTATTAGTTTAAAAGAAGGTCTTACATTTTATGTTCTAAAGAATAAAAATGATATTAATATTTTAAAAACGCAAAAAAAAAAAAACAGCATAAAAATCCTTAAAAGGCTAAAAAAACACTGTAAAAATTTAGTGAAAGCAATGAGAATCAAATCTTTAACCTTTCTTATGTTAAGGGTATAATCGCCAAGCATTTCGTGCTCAATTGGCATTTCTGTAACTCTATTTGAGGGAATGTCACATGATCAAACCCTGATGTTGGTGTGTTGACTCTTTGACTTACAATTGATAGAGAAAATATATTGAAGGTATATTATACCCGTAATAGAATCAATAGTACTAAAAAAAAAATCTTTAAGGGCATAACTCACCCATAATATAATAATAACCAAATGAAACCACCTTATAAGTAATTTAAATAATTGACAAATCAATGTTCAATTTTGCTTTCAACAAATCAAAGGTAGGGTGGGCCTTACTCTGGCGAAGCAACTTCTAACCTCCTTCATACATACTGTATTGTCCCTATCTTATGCCATTAACAAACCTTTTAGGTGTACTTTATACTTTGTTGCCTGATATCTTATTGCTATCCAGAGAGCAATGAAAGTTAAGGTTTGATACATACATATGACCTACTTAAGTGAATTCATGGTTGACAAAATCTCTAGGTGTTTCTTGAGTGTTCAGGGGGCCCTCTAGGCGGCAATTAATCAATGCCTAGAAGCCCGTGTACGTTTTTTTTCTTTTTTAAAAATTTGTTTAATTTCTTTTTTAATTTTTAAAAAATTAATAATTATAAACTATTTAATAGTTTAATGGTTAATACTAAAATATTAAATAGTATCCTAAAAAACATCTAGATTTTGCACAATTTAGAGTTATTTCGCTCAAAATAACCCATTAAACAAAAGAACAATAGCTAATTGGCTAATTAGGCGGTCTAGTCAGTGTCTAGGAGGCCTAGACGGTCAACACCTAAGCGGTGCTTAGGCAGCCTAGTCAGCCGCCTAGACCACCAATTATGGTGATACGCTAGGTGGTCAACTAGCGCCTAGCGCCTAGACGGCGATTAATTGGTGCCTAGACAAGATTTTTGCAACACTGAGTGAAATTTTCTAATATCTTATTGCTACCATGAGATCATTGAAAGTTAAGGTTTGATACATACATATGGCCTACTTAGGTATGAATCACAACTCTTTAATTAACATTTGGATAACAAATTCACTTTGGAATAAAGGTCAAATTTGCCATCCAACTACACACCAATTTGAAATTAAATCACTAAACTTAAAAAATTATAATTGGGCTCTTGAACAACGTAAATTCAGCAATTTAACATAAAATGACTTGTTTACTTGTTAATATGCTGACATGTCGATCACCGAATTTAAAAATAATTTTTTAAATTTTATTTTAATAATTTTAAATAAAATAATTATGTTGAACCCTTCCTCTCCAGCTGACAGTTTTTTTTTTAACTTAAATTTTAAAATAAATTTTTTTATTTAAAATTATTAAAATAAAAGTTTTAAAAAATTATTTTTAAATTCAGTGACTGACACGTCAGCATATCAACGGGTAAACATGTCATTTTTGGTGAAATTGCATGAATTTACATTGTTCAGAGACTTAATTGATTGTTTTTTTTCTTTTAGTTTGGTTACCTAATTGTATTTTAGTGTAATTAGATGGATTATTTGACTCTTATTCCGTTGACTTTTTTTACCTGTCTGGATTGAAACGAAATGGTTTAAGAGAATGAATGTTCCTACTTTAAGACATATGAACTAATATTTTAATGTGTTAGTCCTATCGTCAAAAAAGAGTTTTACCAATGCATACCTTCAAACAGTGGATGTGTCTTTCTTGATTTTTTCATTAAAAGAAAAAAAATTGGTGACACATAAGTAATCAGCAATCATTTGATTTATTGGAAAGTTTGCAACCGCTATTCAAATGTGTATTTTGAATGAAACTCACATTGTAATCCAAGCTAGCAAAAGATCACAATGAGATCAATCAGTCTAAGTTTTCCATAACTGACTTCTCAAATCAAGAAGACAATAGACAACTTCCACAGAGAGTTGAACTTGGAACCAATTATAAGTAATAAATCTTGTGGTATAACTCCAATCACTAAACTACCAATTCTTGTACTATGGACCAGGATTCACAATGCACTATGGACGATAGTGCATGTGTATATGTCTTCTACCTGTTATGAGTTTTTTGTGTCTTTGTGTTAGAAAATTTTGTACTTTAAAGAATATGAATTATCTACCTGAAACAAATTAGTAGTTATGTTTTATGTTATGAATTCTTGTGTATTGCGTTGTGAAATTTTATGCCTATTATAAAAAAATTATGTACTTAAATCAAATTTGAAAAATAAGTAAATATATAACATGTGTATATATCTTGTATTGTGATTTTTTGTGTCTTGTGTTATGAAATTCTGTACTTACGAGTATCAATTTATATCTTGTCATTTCAATTTAGGGTAAATTGCCCTAAACTACTACCCCGGGTGGAGCTATTATGGGGCCTGAACCCATTAAATAGTTTTTTACTGTTTATTTATTTTGAGCTACTTTTAAAAAAATATTAATTGTATTATCTTTGGTCTCTAGAATAAATATAAATGATTAAATTAATTTATAAATTATAAATGAGAATTAATATCACACCTTATTGTGTGCTATTGTGGCTATTTTGGTTATTCTTTCCCAATGTTTATTAATTGTTATAAATTTTGCACATATTTCTTTTATTAATGTAAAAGTTGAAAGTATAATATAAGTGCAATGGGAATATAAAATATGTTAAACATGAGAGTTGTAGTGTCATATATTGAAAACTATTATGATAGTATGACAAATGAAAACATCTTACATAAATTTCAAAATACAAGAAAACTTAAAATGGTATTATCTTAGTAATGTACGATGTCTAATGAACATTTTATTTTCATTTGTTATATATAATTATTTTATTCAATTAATTAATAATATTTCATAATATATGTGTGTTAGAGTATAGTCCGTAACATTTATTATACTGTAAGTTTTTACTTCACCCACTTTATTTTCTGGTTCCATCACCGACCCTACCCACCTTTTTTGAAGATTGCGGGTAATCTCTGCAAGTATGATCCCAACACATTTAATACAAATCTACACAAGTTTCATCAAAAGAAATTCTAGTTTGGGACTCTGACCCATATGGTTATTGTTGGTTTAGGAGGAACAAAGAGGAACAACAGTAACGAGGAAATGAGATCTTCAGGCGTGATATCACTTTCCTATAAGCTTTTAATCTTTCCTCTTACAAAGCAACGAGGTTTCAAGACTAAATCTTATGGGATACAAGAAGATGAAAACAAAGTTCTTTGTTGCTTGGAAAGAAACTTTAGGAGAGATTTGAACCGTGAAATAACTTGGTATAATGCAGAACTTGCACTTACATATCAGATGATACTCCTTAGAATTTATAGAGAAAATTCTAACCGTTGGGGAGTAGTTACTGGAAGTTCATGGCTGTTGGCAAACCACCTCCAACCATATATTTGAAATTCCAACTGATTCTGGATAGGATAATCTGGTTTACGCAAGTTACGTACCCATGCATGGTAAACTAAAACATGTGTACGATACTTACCCTTTCATAGATCAGATCAGCATTCGTGTCACAGAACGCGTCACAATTCGCATCTCTTGAGAGTTCGGAAGTTTTCAAAGAGACTGTCGAGACATCTGTCGATCGAACTGATCTCTCGATGTATCTCTCGAACATTCCTTATCTCTCGAGACATCGATGTTCCGCGAACTGACCTTTCGAATAAACTGACCTCTCGAGGGATCTCTCGATTATCCAAAATTATCTCTACCAAACTAAATAATACTTATAACTCCACAACTCCAAAATATTATTTAAGCTTGCATGGTAGACATCTGAATCAGAACCTCCATTACTATATAAATATTCAACAGTTATCTGGTTAGACCAACCTCAAGCATAATTATTTTTTGTTGTTTTTGCAGTGATAAGTAGAAAAATAAAAAGGAGAAAAGAAAAAAAGGATAAAAGTTGACAACAAAAGTAAAATAAAATAAAATAAAATAAAAAAGTATGTTTCCGTGCTCAGCAGGCGTGTGCAGTTTGCGCGACAGTGCACCTCACACGCAAGTTGCGACAACTTTTCTCCATTTCCCCATGCAATCACTACAAGAAATTTCACATTTAGTGACAATAGAAGTTGTCCCCAAAAGTATCGATTTTGGTCACTATTGAAATTAGTGACCAATTTTTGAAGTCGTCACCCGTCGTCACTATATCCTCCGTCACTATTGTAGTAGTGACGACTTTTGAGAAGTTGTCACAATTAATCAAGCCTTTTGTGACATATGCTTACGTACACTAAAAGTAGTACTTGAGTGATAACAATAGTGGTCACAATAAAAGTACATTTTGTGGCCAAATATGTTATTACAAAACATTGATCTAGTGACAACTAAAATCGTTGCAATTAATTATTTTATTGTGACAACACTTTAGTCACAATAGTTGTACTTATTTGTGAGAAATCTTATTGACACAAAAAATGATTATCGGTGACCTAAAGAGTGGTAACAAATAATTACTTTATTGTGACAACAATCATGGTAACAAATGTTGTATTTATTTGTGACAAAAGAAATTGACCCTAAAACAATCATTAGTGTTAACTAAAGTCTTACAATAATTCAATTTCTTGTAGCCATCATCTTCGTCACTAATATGTTTAAAAATAGTGGCAACATATTTGTCAATTGTCACTAAAATATTGAAAAGCAGTGGCGAAATTTGTGTCACTAAAATAAGTTGAAATAGTGTCACAATTGTCAATCTTAATGTTTTTATAAATGACCAGGCCATTACTTGGTCACAATTTTTTTCTTCAAATAATATTAACGTAATGCACACAAAATATAAAATTATTTATTTTAAAATCTTTTCATAATTAAATGTTTTAATTTAATTATTATTTAGAATAAAATAATTCATTCAATAAATGTTACTCATCAAATTAAAAAATCTATACTATATATAAAAACAATATCCTCCTCCAAAATTTTCCCGCCCAAACGTAGGGATATTTTAGTAATATGATAATTAATTAATTAATTAATTAATTAATAATAATAATAATAATAATAATAATAATAATAATAATAATAATAATAATAATAATAATAATGTTGATATAACTTCCATGCATATTTCTGCCTTAATTGCACCTAATTGACAGAAAATGAAAAAGGAAACCTAATTGACTAAAAATGAAATTAACCTCCAAATAAAACAATGAAAACGTACATTTTTTTTATGTATTCATCAAATGAGATTAGTGTTTTTTGTTGTAATTTACAAATTTTAAATATTTATTAATTAAGTAAACAATAATTTTATTGAGATAAATCTATATCTATATCTATATATCTATCTATATAAATAAATAAATAAATAAATAAATATATATATATATTATAATAATAATAATAATTTGTAAAAATTATTCCAAAATTCCTATCTCAAAATTTATTCTCCTCTTATCAAATTTATTTCCTTAAATTTAGTGACACAATTACCTAATATTCCCTTAATTAATTTGGTTAATTAAGGGGCTAAATTGCGTAGGGCCGGAATAGCCTCCCTAATTCATGCATGTGAAGGACTACCATTCGTTTTCTTCTTCCATCCACAGCTGACTCTCTCTCTTTATGGCTATAAATACAAGAAGAAACACAGTCAGCCACCACCACTTATTTTCATCTCTCTTTAGTTCTGTTGTTTTTTGTTTATATGAAAGTATCAATATTTACATAGGAAGAACCACCATTCTCCATAGATGTGTGACATATTTGTTGTAGCACTTTTGCTCTTCTCCTCATCTCCTTTATCTCTGCATTCTCCAAATCCATGAATCTCTTCAATAACCCACCGATTTCTCCCTTCCCCACCAAACCTCCATCCCCTCTCTGCACCTTCGCATGCATGGATTGAGAAGGGGTTTTGTCTATGGCGCTGAAGTAGGGAATTGCAAGGCTAATTGTGTGGATGGGAAGAGAATTTAAGCTTTGCTTTATAGCGTCAATGGCGCGAGCTTCAAGCTCATAAAGTGAAGTGAATAAAAGGTATTGTGCTTTGGGCACCATTGATAGACCTTCAAAACATCATCAATCAATTCTTTGCCTTTGTCATGGATGGGAGTGGGAAGATATGACACTTAAATTGATGGGACTTCGGGAAGATAGTTAATTAACTGGCTCTGTATAGTATATGATTATTATGCACTCATAGTATTAGTTAATCAAGTGTGGCCTTACTACGTCATTTGGAGAACATGTGGAATTGCAGTAATGATTTTTGAAACCCACAAAAGCCAAAGATTAGATAATGCTTGCTGATCAAACTCAGCTTCATACTAGGTTACAATTTTTTGGATCACAAGACCCCAAGGTCTTCCAAGAATTGTTCAAGAGTTTACAGTTGTCAATTCTTAAGTATGCTTTAAATAGGCTTAAGTAGTTAATAGTTGATTGATTTAGTGATAGATAGATGATAGCTAATTGTGTTAATTGTTTTTATGAGTTGATATAAATTGGTATGCATAAGAGGAGGTAGTTGGTAAATTTAAATAAAAATTGAATAAATACAAGTACATACTATAATAATCAACAATTGATTTAGTGATATATTGATTTGGTAATATCCTACAAATAATTCATAGATTATTACGTCCATACAATTATGATCTCATGTTAAATTGTTATTGAGGAAACTAGTTTTTGTCGATACTCAATTGTATATTGTTGCATCTAGAGTTAACTATCCCAAAAGTCTCAAAATTTGTATTTGCGGTAACACTAGAAGAAATTGTACTTCAACTAATAATATAATTTACCAAGAAATTTTTAATAATTTGTAATTTTAATTCTCAAAAAAATAATTTGTAATTTTAAATAATTTGTATTGAAATTTTAATTAAAAAATTTTCTTTTAACTAATTACCCATCTTAAATATCAATTCATATTTTAATTGCAAATATCTATATTCATAACTTTTTCATATCAAATCAACATAACTATTAAACAACAAATTAAAACTATATATATAAATGAATAGATCTAATATCTTCTTTTCATATATGAAAATAATCTAAATATTTCAAATTGTTAATCCGTGCATCGCACGGGTATCATACTAGTATATATCAAAACACTTCATTGTCTAACAAATATATGTTTTAAGAAATACAATAGAATCCAAATAAAAACTTTTTAAAATAAAATGTCTTGATTAATCTTCACTTGAGGTAGTTGATGGAGATGCATTGCTTAGCATATTTTGAAGCCTTTGATTGCTTGCTAAGTGAGCAAAAATTTGCTTGATTTCAGCAGCTTGTTTATTGAATGCAGCTTGTGCTATTTCTTTAAATTTTGCAACTTCTTCTTCTAAATTCTTTTCACGCTTCTTTGAAGCTTCTATTTCTGCTTGAAGAAGAATCTTTTCTTGAGCCTTTGAAGTTATCCCCTCAAGACCTAAACCATGTGCATAGCTTGATTTTCTTTTTAATACCAAACTAAAATGCTCAACAAGTGGTAGAGGTGCAGTTGAAATCTTTTCTTTATTCTTTTCTCCCTCTTCTTGAAGTTTATTCTACAATTAAGATAAATATTAATAATTGACTAAATTCATTTAAGAAAGATTACAACATTTATATGACTATAATTTTCATACCATGATTTCCTCTCCATTTGGAACAGACCAAGTTCCATTAGATTTTGTTCTTGATGCCTTCCAAACTTCAACATCATTTGGCCATTCATTAGTATCTTTGTCTTTCTGTAAAATAGAGAATAAAGATAAAAAAGAAATAATTAACTGCAAATTTTGTGAATAAACTAACATGACTTCAATTTTTATTAAACAAAATTTACTTTACCATCTCATATGCAATTTGTACAATAGACTTTGTACCACTAACTGATTTGATCTCTTGATTTTCTCTATTATTTTTGTTTCTTTCGCTTTGATCCTATATATATAAAAAGTTATTAGCAATAAAAAAATAAAGTAGAAGAGAATCAAAAGACATAAAAGACCACAAATTGGGATAACAATAACTACCAAGTACAATTATAATATAAAATAATTATATATTAAAATTACCTTAAACTTTTGAGTCTCCCATTTGTTTTCAATTAGCCATCTCCATTGACATCATTTGGACAGTCTTTGCATTTTAGATAGCTCTAGCTTAAATGATAATGTCTGTTTTTGTATTGTAATTGAACTTGTTTCATAGCATGGGGTTGCACATCATTTGACAAATTAAATTTGTCCTGCAATATAAAAGTATATAAATTCAGTAATTTGAACAAGCAATTCCAATTTTATTCTAACTTCACAATTCCAAACCTAATATAATATTGAAATTATTTAAAGTTTCAGTCTTACCTTTAAAAATATCCACATTGTATTAATATATCCTCATTAGGAATCTCTTTCCAACTAGAGACTTGAAGTGGTGCAAATTGCCGAATGCACATAGTGACTTCAGCTTTGAAAAAACTAGCATCTTTACCACATACCTTATGGTATGGTGGAGGAAATAAAATACAGATTTCTTCACCTCTAGCTTTTTTCTTTGCAAGTCCTGTATTGATTGTTCGCCCTCGACCACGCTTTTTAATATTTTCGTTTCCTACAATACAATAAAAAAAAACAATATATAAGTATACAATATTATATATAAAAAGAATATTAAATTTTAAACTCAAAAAAGTTAAAAGAAAAATTAACATCACCTGTGCAACCACTAACATGTTCTTCTACTCTAGGTGCAATGTTTGATGTTTCAATGAGTAAGCTCATCGAATATTAATACCATGAGTATCGAAGAAGATGAAACTGATAGTGATGGAGATGCTTTTATTAATGATGATGATGAGATTTCAACAACTGAAGATGAGGAAGTTGATGATGATTGAGTATTATATGAATTTTTATTTATAATTTTTGAATTCTTTACTTTTAATATTTTGAGTTTGAATGGTTAATTTTAATAAATCTTTTTGAAATATATTGTTCGTACTAAACATATACTTTTTTATTTCCAAAAATATTTATATAACATATTAGTAAAATAAGTGATAGTGAAACTTATCTGACACATAAGAACGCTTAAAAATGAGTATTATAAAATTTATTCTCACAATTACATTCATTTTAAGAGTCACTAAGTAATTGAATTTTAAGTGACCACAATATTTAATAGTTAGTTCACATCAAATTATTTGACACCAACTTGAATGCAATTTTAGTGGCAAACATTTTTTAGTGGCAAACACTGATTACAACATAACTTCACACAATGTTCATCTATTTAATTATAGTGACAAAGTAATTGTAGCAACTAATTACTCGTCACAATTATCATATATTAGTACAAAAACTTGAAATAAAAACAATTATTGTCACAATTTAGTAATTTTGGTTACAGAATTATAGATCGTCACAAATATTTGTAACAATTTCATCACAAAAAAATAACAATATTAGTGACAACAATATTTTTCCTCACAATTGCTTATCATTTCTACTGATACTACCCAATTGTACTTTTATTGACAAAAAAAGGTTGTCACAAATATTATAAACAAGAGTGACGAACAACTATTTGTCACAAAATGTACAAAAATTTGTGTCAAGATTATATTTTGTCACAATTACTTTCGTTCCTGCCATAATTATAATGCCGCCAAAATGCACATACATTTAGTGACAAAAAATAGTGACAACGTATGTTACGACACTATTATTCTAGTAATAGTGACAACTTATTCGTAACAAATACTTACTTGTCACAATTACCATATTATCTGTGACAAAAAAATTGTTATCACAATTATCCCACACAATAGTGTCAAATTATTTTTTTGAGTTAATTCCATTTTTAGTCCTAGATTTATAGGTGGCATTCCACTTTTAGTCCCTTTTTTTTTCAAAATATCCACTTTTGGTCCTAGTATTATTGTGGCATGACCATTTTTGGTCCTCCGTCAAGAAAATCATTGAAATGCCGTTAAATACAATGACATTTTGATCTTTTTTATACAGAGTAGGTTGACCCGCTATATTTTTTATGTTTATTTTTTGAAACAAAATCAAAATTGAAGGCTGAAATGCTCTTGTATTTGACGAAATTTAAACTGTTTTGTTGATGGAGGACAAAAAATGGTCATGCCACAATAATACTAGGATCAAAAGTGAATGTTTTGAAAAAAAAAGACTAAAAGTGGAATGTCACCTATAAATCTAGGACCAAAAATGGAATTAACTCTTATTTTTTTGGTCACAAAAAGGGTATTATTTGTGACTAAATTATGAAGTGTCACAAATGTTTTGTCACTAAATGTCTTCATTCTTGTAGTGAATTGGTCCCACAAAACATTAGTATTTGCATGAGAAAACTTTCCCTTAAAAACCACCATCCCATCTTGCTCTAAATTGAAACCCCTCTTGGGATGTTCTTAGAATCACAAATAGAAATTAGTATTTTTTTAGGTGATGAGGAAAATTTGACAATTCGTAATCACTATTTGAGGACGTGCGTTAGGTAAACTATGTTCCTTTGTAATAGCCAGCAAATAGAAAGTAGTACTTTTGGGTGATGAAGGAAATCTGTAGCTACTAATCAAGGGCGTACAAAGGGTAAACCCCATCATACATGTTAGGTAAAGCGCACTAGAAAAATTTTATGCGGTGACCTCGACCGATAAAATATTAATAATAATTAAACTCGTGATATTATGATTCAAAAATCAAATATTCTACTCACTCGTAGCCCCTATTAGCAAGAAATTAAAATTGTATTTTTGCCTGCATGAGCAGCTCAATTGGTCACATGTGTGAAGTTTGGGAAGAAAAACCAGGGATTGAGTCTCAACTTTTTATACTCAGCCCCTAAATCAGATTAAAAGATATGATTTTTGCCAACAAAAATAACGAAATAGCGATAACCATCAAGAGATAAAATAGGAGACAATATATATTAAATCCAGAACATTCAAACTAGAAGAATCAATACGAGACAATGGAAAACGCGCAAACTTGCCCAACTGACAAGCACTGCACAAACTCGAATAATTACAACGAAGAGAACTTTTAGACCCACTAACTGAGCAAAACTGTAAAATAGTACTGAGAACACGATTGTGAGGATGATCGAGACGACTATGCTGGGTGGAGACAGAGGTACGCGCCGAAAGAAACACAGAGGGAGACGAACTAGAACTTGAAATTGGTAATGTATAAAGACCTCTATAGCTATTTCCCCGCAGTAGAGTTTCTTCGGTTTTGATATCCTTCACAACAAAAAACGATGGGTGAAACTCAAAAAATACATTATTATCTGTTGTAAACTTTTGAACAGATAAAAGAGAAGTAGATAGTGAAGGGACACGAAGAATATTAGATAATTGAAAGATATCGAGAGGGGTTATTAAACGAAGCATGACCAACATGACTACTAGGTAAACCCATACTGTCACTAACACGTAGTGTGTCGGTACCAACATACTCCTCAAGGGCAGATAACGCAGCAATGTCAGGGGTCACACGATTCATCGCACTCGTGTTAGGAATCCACAATTGAGAATCATTAATGTTGCTATCGTTGTAGGACAAATTAGCCCGAGGAGCCACCGCCGAATCAAAACGATCATAGAAAACAGTCGTAGAGTGGTCACGACGACTACAAATCTGACAAACCACACAGCTGCCACCGCCGAACTGCCCATGGTCATGCTGCACATAGCCAGACTGCCCACGACCACGCTGACCGCCACCTGTACTGCGCTGTCGTCCTCGCTGCTGACCATCATGAGGAAAATGGCGACACACCAGTACCATAATCATCAGCATCAATAAATTCTTGAGCACCCAGATGGCCCGCAAGCTCTTGGAGCGTCACCGGAATCCCGCGAACAACAAGAGAAGCCATCACCCATTAATGCTCAGAAGTCCGACCGCAGCCCTTGAAAAACGTATAAGTTTTGTTCATCTAGGGTCACCGGTCGGATGGTGAGGGTGCGCAAATTATACGCATACTCCTGTGTGCACTTCAACACAATACAAGGGTAATATAGATCATATGGCAGCTGTGCAGACGACATAAATACATACATGCACACGCTCAAAACCACACATGCACACACTAGCGGAAGTCAGAATAAAAAAAAATGGAGACAGTATACACCAAAACATACGCAGAGGGCAAGGAGAACACTAACAATGCCGAGAACCATGGCAATGCAAAGAACTCCACCTAATCCACACTCCCACCTAAACAAACCCAAACACAACTTAAACACAAAGAACACAAAACCAATAGCACATGAACACACGCACACTGCCAACCCCCCTCCTTACTGAACTGGCACAATAAAAAAAAAAGGGTAAAGAAACCATACCTTCACCAACAAACTCCATACTTGGGCAAAGGATGAGGACCGACGAGAAACTTCAACAACGCATACGAACTACGAACTACTAACCGTGAACCAATGGAAACAAAGAAGAAAAAACAATCCTACCAAAATTAAAACACCTAAAATCAAGCATAATATATTAATAGAATCCTATTCTGAAAATAAAACACAAATAAAATTACATTAAATCCCCTAATAATTAATATTAAGCACACAAAAAATAAAAAAAAATAAAAAGGAATAATCTCAGCCATAAAAAAAAATGTACGATGGACGCTCTATAACAAGTCTTATTTCTCACCTAAATAGATTGTTTCATATGATTGCAATTATATATATATATATATATATATATATATAATTGCAATCATATAACTATTAACTAATCTGAGCTGTCCATCAAGAAAGATCTAACGGATCAAAAGTAATTTAAAAAATGTGGTGGCATTTTTATAAATAACTCAAACTTTGAAATGCAAGTCTGCAACTAATATCAAGTTTTACTATTTACACTATAGAGTTCAAGTAATTTACGAGGCACTTAATATTTTTGCTCGAGTGTAGTATATATGCTCAAATGTGACCGTGCATTCCCGTGCGGTCGGTGCGGTATACACCAATATGTATATAAATATACACCACTCAATGTTAGAAAATGCACAACAATTAAAATACACAAAAAGACCAAAAACACACAACACACCCAAAATAATACACCATAATTCATCTGCCCCTAATTGTGCATTTCTGAACACTTCGTGGTGTATTTTTGCATACATAGTGGTATGTTTTTTTGTAATGCGTACCTAATGGTGCATATTTGTGTTGTCCATTTTATAACATTGAGTGGTGTATATTTGTATACATAGTGAACTCATATATATATAGTATATATGCACCTTGTGCTCAATTGGCATGTA
>CM008333.1:1064876-1077369 GCA_002525835.2 Ipomoea batatas | reverse complement strand
TTCCGATTCACTCTACCTCCTTCAAGACAACCAAACACTCAATCTCACAACCGGACACCATCAATCCAAATTTCCCGTGGTTGTGAACCTCTTATTGCGATTGAGGGGAGGGAAAGGTGGATTCGGATCGTTGCTTAGAGGGGCGGCGACTAAGGCGGGGCAGAAAAAGACGAACAATTTCGATGCCTGTCGGGACATGAGTGGGAGGAGGCTGAGGCACGTGAACGCCGAGAAGAGATTGGAGGAGTGGAAGGCAGAGGCGGAGGAGCGGAAGCTTGAGAAGATGGCGGAGGATTATATCAACAAGAAGGCAAAAGAGTTAGCGAAGAAGGGAAGCGCAAGCAGGAGTAAGAGTCGGGAGAGCGCCGATAAGTATGTGGCTAAGTATAGAGAGGACTCTGCAAAGTGTATGGAGGAAGTTGAGAGGTCAGTGAGGGAATCGCTTAAGGGATTCGTCGCTTCTAAAAGGAAAGCTACTGCTGCTGAACTGAATGATTCAGATTCTAAGAAGCTGAAGATATGGTAAGGCCTTTGACATTCTAGTTCACAAGTTTTCAAATCTGTTATTTTATTAAATTGTGAAATCAAAATTCATTATAGATTTATGGCTTCTTTACTTTTATCCTTATATCATGGAATTGGATTCACACTTAACCTGAACTTTACACTTAAACCTGAACTTTCCTAAGTTAAAATCCCAGTGAGAATTATTTTTCCACCAATTCTAGGGAAGTTTGAATTTTTCTTGCTAACAAATGCCCTCTAAAGTTGTTAAGTTAGTTTAGTTTATTTAATGTTAGTCTATTAAATAGTTCATTCTGAAAGCAATGAATAAATTTTTGATGCGTGTTTAGAAATTTGAAACCTAGTTTTTCAGATTTACTTTGTTGTAATTCAAATTCTATCTGTTTATGTGCTGATTATTCTTGTCTCTTTCTTGTTAGGATGGGCAAGAGAAAATTTGATGATTCGGATAGTGAGGATATGGATGAGGATTATAGCGAGGAAGATGAAGAGAATGAAAAATCTGTTATTATAGATAATGGGAATAACTCTGACTCAAGCAGGGGAACAAATGGAAATGCTGATTCTAACAATATCGTAAATCAAAATGGAGATGCCTCTCCTCTGCGGACTTCATTTGCATCTGAAAGTGGAAGCTTTAAGGCTGAGAAGGAAGCATCAAATAGTTCTGGCTCAGCTGAAATTATTGATCAGCAAACAGGCTACTCTACTTCTGGGGAGGAAGGAACATCTCTAATAGAAGCCAGTTCTGATGCAAGGCCTAAAGCTGTAGCAGTCCAAGAGGGAGAAGGTTCTGTAAAAGTTGCAGATCCGGAGAGGGCCCTGAATTTTGATGAAATTTCTTCAGCTGAAGAATTGGAGGTATGTTTGCTATAATTAGGTTCAATATGTATACAATTATCTTGCAGTGATATACTTGGGTAATTGGGTAAATTGTTAACATGAAAAAATTTGACAACTGGAGTATAATTTATAATATAGCTTAAGTTTAGGTCATACCATCATTGCATAAGAATAATTGCATAGCAGCAAGTGGTGTTTGGACTTTGGTGTTATGCATTTTTTCCTCACTTCAGTAATTTATTCGGAAAATTAGCAAAATTACATTTTATGGCCCTCTGACATAACAAAGTACCTGTCACCAGTGTGGCAGTAGTAACTCATCACAACTGGATTCGATGTTATAAACTGGTTTCACAACTGGATTCGATGTTATAAACTGGTTGCCTATTTGCAAGGATCTTATACGAGCTTTTCGTACCCCAATCTGTTAGTAGTAGACTAGTACTTTGATCAAATCTAGAGCAATTAAGGTGGATTTTTTTTTTTTTTTTGTGTTTCAAACGGCCTTGTGTTTATTTATTTTAGGCCCTTGGCATGGAAAAGCTGAAATCAGAACTTCAAGTGCGGGGATTGAAATGTGGGGGCACACTGCAAGAGCGTGCAGCCAGACTTTTCCTTCTGAAAACAACGCCTCTGGAGATGCTTCCGAAGAAGTTACTTGCCAAGAAATGATTGCCCTTAGACACTATTCTACATGTGCCCTGTGATAAATATGAAATGTATGCTCAGATTTTGATTGTCTACCATGTATCCTGAAGAGAGTTTTTGCCTATGTATTCTCTTGATAGAGATTCATATGGTTATTGTATAATCAGGCATCCAAAGTAGCTACTGCAGGCGATCCCTTTTCCTTCAAAACATAAGCAAATGATCTGCAGTTATGATTTTGCTAAACAAGTCATGTGCGAAATGTATAGCATTCAATATAAGAAATCTGTTTGGTCATGGCTCACGATTCAAATATTTTTTTTTTCTTGATATTTATGTAAATTGTGAGTGCTTATAACTTGGGGAATGAATGTAAAGTATTTTTGTCATGTAGAGTTTTGTCAGATGTCTCTTTGAGTTTCAGGTCGTCTTTTATGTGTCAATTTTAACAAGAGACGGACAGTCTCAATTAGAAACTGCTAGATTCATGGAGATTGTCCTCCAAATACATAGAGTGGATCTAGAGACGAATTAGGGGATGAGGGCAGCCATGCAACTGTCTTCATGCCTTCAAACCTTAAAAAAAAATGAAGGGATGAAGGTCCATGAAAAAGAAGCCTTTATGTCAATTGGAGACCAACAGACTACTTTCATCTTTTCAACCTCATTGATCTTCAGAGATCCTTATCTCCAAATTCGTTGGTCTGATGGTCAAGGGGACCATTATTTATTATTATTATTTTTTTATTTTTAAATTTTATCGGTTGGCAACTTGCTAATTTATATTACTTAGGTGGATTGCATGATTTTAAAATGTCATTCAATTGTAACTTTTTTCATATGAATGACAAAATTACAATTTTACGTTCTGTTTGATTGTCAATTTGACAATTATTTTTAATTTTTTTTTATTAATATAAATATCTCTTTATTTTTATTTATTTAATTCAACATTTTAAAAATATAAAAATATTAGTTTTATTATAGGGTTTAGTATAACATATTTTTAAAAACTTCCAAACAAATTTTATTTAATTAAACATTGTTTTCAAATGTTAAAAATTTTGAGAATTAAATTAATTTTTTAATGTTTTTTCCAAATGTTTAATTAAGTAAAATTTGTTTATACTTGATGGGGCACATTTCCCTCCATATAAATTGTTATGAGAGACTTTCATCTCTATTTATTGGCTAATTAGGGACATTGAAATGTGGAATCATTTTGAAATATAATCATTAATGTGATTAGAACTCATGCTTTTTTAGAATAATATAGTTACAACTCCTCTTGTCTTTTCACCATCACCTTCTTCTCACAATCCATCTTTTCATAATTTGCTTTGAATTACACTATAAGCATGCATATCACTATCCATATTGAGCAATGTAGTAACTTTTGCAAATGAGATGGAAATTTAATTGGCACTTGTTGTAGCATTTAGAAGCTCAATTCATCCATCTCGAACCAATTCCATAACTTTATCTTTAAAGATAAAATATATATATATATTTTTTAATTGAATGTCCTGTAATAAGTACATAGATGATACTTGCAATTATTTGAATTATTCACTTTTAATGCTTTATGTGGCTGCCTCATTTTTGGTAAGTCAACGAGGTTGAGTTTTAGCAACTCATCAAATAATGGAGAAACATTAGAATTTTTTGAATACTACTGACTCTATTACAAGGTAGTATATGATATATGCTTTCTCTATATGTTGTAGCTCAAAGAGTCAATACCCCACCATCTGAGTTCGGTCCTGCGACCTTCCTTCAAGGGAAGCAACAAAGGTACAATACCAACTAAGCACAAGATGCTTAGCTTACCTTCCCTTAAAAGGTAACATTTCATTACATCGTGATGGTTTATGAACACCCTTTACCTTCCTATCAAACTCAATAAGTATCCTAATAATATATACAATGTTGCAGAAGGCGTTGGACGCTAGTTGGGCGCCCGGGACCTAACTCCTATAGCGCCTAGGTGGCTGAGTAAACCGAGTATATCGTTTTCACTTTTTTCCACTTAGAGTTATGAGTTGTTAGGCTGTTATAATCTTCAAAACTAGTCAACTACATACGTTAGATGGTTAGTTTAGTATATGATTAGAGGAATATAGAAGAGGAGTAGATGAGCAAGCAAAAAAAAAAAAAAAACCACTCGATTGAGTTGAGCACTGACTCGGCTGAGTTGGACACTGACTCAGTCGAGTAAGGTGTCTAGTTGGTCGGCCGACTGATGGTCACCTAGGGCTAAAATTACCTTGGCGTAGGGGTGCCAAGCTGAGCGGCTGCGTTGATTTTTACAAAATGGAATATATATATATATATATATATATATGCACATTTATAGTATCCGTATTTTCATATTTGATAAAGAATTTGCCCCCACTTTGAGCATCATGACTGTTAGAGCACTATATAGCATACTTGGAAGAAATGGAAATAAAATAAACTTTTCTTACTTTTCATAAAGTGAATCTTAAATCCAAATAAGACTCACAATTTGAAATGGATGGATTAAAGATATAACAAAAAGTAGTTGTTGGTGGAGGGAATTACAGCACTATATATAGCAATATAGCATACTTAGAAGAAATGAAAATAAAATAAAGTGATTCACTTCCATCCAATCCAATTCATAAATGAGAAAGCAATTAAAATCAAACACTTGGATCCAACGATGGGAATGTTGTGCTTCATTTCTGTCTCCCTAAAGTAATGTTAGCACTTATCAACTTATAAAATAAATAAGTTAGCACTTATCAACTTATAAAATAAATAACATAGCAAAAAGTGTCAGTTAAGTCACTAAATTTATCTCTTCTATGCAATTGGGTTACTGAACTTGAAAAGTGTGCAACTAAACAATCAAACAAGTAAAATATGTATAATTATGACATTTTTCTAACTTTTCTCGGTAGAATATGATCATATTACTTACATGGTATGTATTAAGAGTTGTCATTTTCTCAGTCATATTAGTTGTGATGAAAGATTGAAATGTTTTCTACTCAAATTGCATTAAAATGAATCAGACGTCCCAATTGCACATATTTTGATTGTTTGATGGTTCAATGACCCAAATGCACAAAAAAAATGATAAATTTAATGACCTATTGACACATTTTTCCTAAAAAATATATTTTAAAATTATAAGTAACATATAGACTTAATTTTTGAATAATAAGTTATTCCCAATATCTATTTATAAGCCATTGATGACAAAGTCCACTGATAACTTTTTTTTTTCTTAACAAAATAATTTATTACAACTAACACTACCACTTTCTGCTTATTGTACATCATGTTAACATATTACTTTAAAGCTAGGAGATTATCCGCACTGAGCTAGTTTATATCAGTGCTTAAGTACGTCATATTCAATTTAAAATATGAAGCCTAACTCTTGACGTACGTCGAGGCATTAAGCTAAATTTAAGCAAAAAAAAATCAAGAGAGATATTTATGATATCGGAATATAAAACATATACATGAATTGTATCTGTATAAATTAGGATCTAACCTCCAATTATTTTCTTGTATTGTTGTGTTGATGCCCAAGTCGTAATAGCAATTTCTACAGAGTACTCTCACTTTAGTGTTCAATTGAATATGGTGGTGTATTTTTTAGTGTAACCTGAGTAGTGATAGAATCTTAGCTTATATAACATATATGCCATCAATATAGACTTTGTAACGTAAACTGTTATTCTCGTTACATTGCTTAATGGTACCACTAATTGCCATAAAGACCCAATTTATCTTGCACCATAATTAGCATGTTTTTTTTTTACAGAAATATATTAAATTATCCCACTTGGTGGAAGCATAAACTTAAAGAGAAAATATGAACCATAGAGATATGTCCTCTAATGTGAGCAGTATCTACTATGATCACAGTGTAATTCTTTCTCTAAGTACTTCATGTGGTATCCAAAAACTTAATGGATAAACTTTATGTGTATTTCAATTCTAAAAGAAATATATTTTCTCAACAAAATAAAGTGCGCACAAAAATGGAAAAATGTCTGAATGCTTTAAGAATTTCATAAAATAACTAAATGTATATATATACAACTTCTACAAAGTGGGGACAAGCTCCATTTTTTTTAAACATGATCCGTGAACTTTAACGGTGTCAAGCCTTTAGTCAAGGGATATGCAATCATCAACTCAGTGCTTATATGCAATGACCACCTTTTTAGCTTTAACACGCTCCCTATAGCCAAGTACTTTGTGGTAATATGCTTACTTCGACTCCCACTCTTATTGTTTTTAGCCAGGAAAACCGCAATTGAGTCGTCACAATAAACTTTTAATGGCTTAGAAATGAAGTCCATAACTCTAAGCCCAGAAATGAAATTATTAAGCCGTACCTTGAGAAGTAGACTCAAAACATGAAATCAACTCAACTTCCATGGTATAAGTAGTGACCAAAGTTTGTTTAACACTTCTCCATGAAACTGCCCCACCAGCCATTATAAAGATGTACCCTGAAGTTGATTTTCATGAATCTATATAGGTGGCAAAATCAGCATCAGAATATCCAACAACATGTAATGAGTCCATTTGCATACACACAAGCTTGTAATCTACCGTACCTTTACCTCTAACCATTCTTTGCAGTTTTCCAGTGGTCAAAACCCGGATTACTCTGATATCGGTCCAACATCCCGACAACAAATTAAATGCAATGTCTGGTCTGGCATAGACTTAACATTCTCGAGGTACCCAACAACTGAAGCATATGGGATATGATGTTCTTCATGAATTCTCTTTCAAAATTATTCTTTGGGCAATGGTTCAAACTGTACTTATCACCTCTCACTATGGGAGCAAGACTCGGTGAACAATCATTCATCCGAAATATTTGTAAAACTTTATGTTGATATAAGTTTCTTGCGATGGACCAAAAATAGTTCGAGATCTATCCCTATGGATCTTTATGTCAATCATATCACATAAGATGCCTCAACCATACCTTTCATGTCAAAATTTTTCGAGAGGAATTGTTTAACCTCATTCAACATCGCTTATCATTTTTTTAATACGAGTTTTCGCGACTAGTTCTGAGAGAAAGGGTTACAAATGTACAACATTTTACTTGCACTTGTAATACATTTTACTTGCACTTGTAATACAATTTACTTGCACTTAGGTTCACTATATGAAACTGCTACTTGCACTTGTAATACATTTTATTTGTACTGAAATGTTCAATTATTTACGAAAATGCCACCCCGTTTTTTTTTAAATCAGTGTTTCTGACCCATTAGATTTGGACACGTGGACGAATGATATGCGTTCTAACTTCTCTCCTGGGCAAGTAGTTCGCACCTTCGCACCTGAACGCGATTATATATATATGAAACAGATCAAATGAGAACGCACGTCTAAGAGAGAATTAAGAACTCATCGCAGTCGTCCATCTAGATAAATGTAACGTATCAAAAACAATTTTTTTTTTTTATAAAAAATGTGGTGTCATTTTTGTAAATAATTGAACCTTAAAGTACAAGTAAATTAAATTAGGTTAAAAGTGCAATTAACAATTTCATAGAGTGTACCTAAGTGCAAGTAAAATGTATTAAAACTTAAAAGTGCAAAAAATAATGTACAATGAGCAACAATATTAAATGCATTTAACGTTATCATTAGTTGCACCAAACAGTATCATTAAGTGGACCAATGTGAAAAACGTTATCATTAAGTGCACCAATATAAAAAAAAAAAGTAAATTATTTGCACTTTGCACTTTTAAAGTTATTTTACTTCCACACTTGCATATGTTACTTGCACTTTTAATACAAGTTTCTTGCACTCAACGTTTCAGTTATTTACAAAAATGCCTACGCGTTTTTTTTTTTTTTAAATTACATCTAATATGTTTATCTTTTAAGATAGGCATTCAGATTAGTTCATATTTATCTCCTAGGGAGCATGTTCTCATTGGAGTGCTTCCATGTGTGTGTTAGAACAAGACGTATGTAGTGATAATTTGATAAATATTACAAACTTTTAAATGCTAAAAGTACACCGAACAAAATTACACAATACACTCAATGATATATAAAGTGCAACCAATCTTGTGTACACTTTTATACGTCATTGTTGAGCATATAATATATAAACATAAATGTGCAGTCCAACTATTAGCTTAGGCTTTTAGTTGGATGGAGCACATGATTCAATTTGGTATCAGAGTCATGCAAAAGGTTATGGGTTCGAAAAAAAAGAGACTATGGTCCACGTGTTGATGGGGTCAATCGGCCCGCACACGTGAGGGTATAAACCTATGATTCAATTGTCATCAGATAATTATACATTTTGTAGTTTTCTACGGCGTATGTCCGCAATTTTTTTAGGAGGACCTATTCTTGTGGTTGTCAACCTCTATGGCTTAATCAAAGCTAATAATATAATGACAATATATGTTTAGGTCATACGTACAAATTGTGGGTGCACAGGTTAGAGCTGTTAGTGCTCTCTTTCTTTCTCTCTTAATTTAAAGTAAGACCACTGTGTATATTTTATATAGCTGATAAAAATTGTGGGAGTACAGGTTATGGTTATTAGTGCTCTCTTCTTTCTCTCTTAATTAAATTAAAACCACTGAGTATATTTTATATCACATCCTAACTATATGATGGTCTTACCTAACAAAAAATTGATAAATTATCCATTATATATATTTTGAACCCTCCAAAATAAAATAAAATTGACTGAAGTAATATATCAAGCATGCGCCTGATATATATAATTTGGACCAAATGTGGACTATGATTCTTTGCATACCATGCATACATGCACTTTTAGATTTTTTCTCAAATTTTAAATATTTTATTTAATTGAATTTTGTTATACATTCTTAATAAGAAACTCTAAAATTGCACGAGAAACATAATCCGCATGTGATCTCATCTCATACACACACATAGTGCTTGTGTGTTTATATATATGCACATTACAAACATAAGTAATCAATGTTGTGGAAGGAACTAGGCGCTAGTCGAGCGCTTAGGAAACGTCTAGCCCTTAGGCGCCACTTAGGCAGCCGAGTAATCTGAGTATATCGTCTCCATTATTTCCTCTCAGGACTAGGAGTTGTTAGACTGTTATAATCTACCAAACTAGTCAACTGCATAAGTTAGATATATGGTTAGTTGAGTAAATGACTGAGAAATACAGAAGAGGAGTAGCCGAGCATGCAAACAAAAAAAAAGAGTTAATTCCAAAAATAGTCCTTCGACTATTGACTTTTACCAATTTTTGCCCTCGACTTTAATTTTACCAAAGTTGGTCCCTTAACTATTGATTTTGTACCAATTTTGGTCATTCTGTTAAATATATGTTAAATAGGTGTTAAAATTGAGGGCAAAAATGTAAAACCAAATATTTTAACCTTTCTTCTTCACTTTGTTTCTCCTCCTAGTGGTGTCCTTTCTACCATTTTTTGCTATCAAATAATAATATAAAAAAATCTAATACAACAATAAAATATACAATAACACTCCACATCCAGTTAGAGAATTTACGAAAAAAAATTATTACGGAGTATATATTACATTACAGTGAACCAAAAAAAATAAAAATAAAATACAGAAGAAAAAAATTTGATTACTTGAAACAATTTAACATAAAATGTAAAAAATAAATATATTGACTCACATTGTTCCCTATATAATCTTGCGATGGAGGAGGGAAAACAAAGTGAAGAAGAAAGGTTAAAATATTTAGTTTTACATTTTTGCCCTCAATTTTAACACCTATTTAACAGAAGGACCAAAATTGGTACAAAATCAATAGTTAAGGGACCAACTTTGGTAAAATTAAAAGTCGAGGACAAAAATTGATAAAAGTCAATAGTCGAAGGACTATTTTTGGAATTAACTCAAAAAAACACCACTCGACCGAGTTGAACGCCACTAACTCGGTCGAGTTAGGCGCCCAGCTCGGCACCTAGTCGGTCAGTCGACTAGGGCTGAAATCGCTTCGGTCTAGGGGTGCTTAGCGCCTAATTGGCCACCTAGGCTGATTTTTACAACAATGTACGCAATGCGCGATAGAAAAATGTCCACACCAATTAACAAAAATGGAAGTGAAATTATATCATCAAATTAAAATAAGGATCGGTTTGAAATCATGGAAAATGTTTTTTGATAAATGCTTTTCAAAAAAATGATTTTTTTTGGTGTTTGGCTTAAACTCAAAAAATAGTCTTTTTGTTTGGCTAAAAATAATAACATTATACTTTTTTATTTATGAATTAAAAAATTATTATAAATCTATTACAAAGTTATTTCCTATAAAATATTAATTAATTTAATGATAATAATTATTATTATTTATATTAGAATAAAATTATTACTTAAATTTAATAATAGTTATGAAGATTAACAATAATTATAACATAAATATAAATAAATAAAATTTTAACTTGTAACTTATTATAATAAAAATAAATACATAAGTAAAAAAAAATATAACAATTCTAAACTAAAGAAATTGAAGAACTTTTTTTTTTGGATGTCGGTTGGGTTGAGCGAAGATTTTTATTGTTCGACTAAGCCTGACGTACTCGCTCATATTCAATTAGGCATTAATAAATTTAATAACTCTTAACTAAAGAAATTAGAAAAAAAAAGGAACTTATTATTATTTTTTTAAATTGTCTTGTAGGCTGCTAATATTTTTATTGTATGGTCTAATGTAATCCAATTTGTATTTTAATTGGCTATTGATAAATATAATAAGTCTAGGCTAAAAAATTTTATTAAAGAAAATCAAACTTAACCGTTTTTAATCTTTGGGATTATGAGTCAAGCTGGGGCAAAATATTTATTGTTTGGCCCAACCGGACCAAAATCATATTTTTATCGAACTAGTCCATTATATTTCAAAGAGTAACTAGACTTATAGCGGTCTAACCCATCGACTTGACACTACATAGAGAGCAAGATAGACATAAGAGAATTGAGAGTGAAAAAGAAATTTGAAAAATGTCTTTCAAGTATATAAAAATTTTGCAAGACATTTTTCGCCAAAACGATTCATTTTTCTTTGGACTAGAAGAAGTATTTTCCCTTTACTTAATTTTTTGCTTATAGTCAAACACTAAAATTTCATAAAGTGTCTTTGAAAAGTCATTTTTCAAGTTTCTAAACGGACTCCAGCAGTATACATGATGATCTTATAACTATTTTTAGGAAAGAGTTGTAAGTATAAAGAGAAAATATGAATAATCAATACATTATGTATAAATAAGATTTTTTTTTTCTTTTTGTAAATGTATAACAAAGTAAACATAATGTATAAATTATTATATTTAGGATATGGCTCTATTTGGTAGAGCTTATTTTAGAGCTTATAGCTTATTTTAAAGGAATAAACTATAAATAAGTCATCGTACTATTTGGGAATAAGCAATTAAGCCATCAAACTCGAATAACCTCTAAATAAACCACTAAACTCGGAAAAACAAAGCAGCCACCGAAACAAACAAAAAAGAGCAATCAACTCATTTTTGACAGGTCATTTGAATTTTTTGCCAACCGGCGACTGGCGACGACCAAGTCGCCGCCAATCGCCATCTCCGGAGAGGGCAACCATATTCTCTCGCCGGAGGATTTTCATTTGCCGGAGCATCCAACGAACACCAAGCCACCGTCTGCATGTATTCATAGACGTAAGAACGTCTAGCTCAATACTGCCGCGTCCATAAACCTCAATGAGCCACCATCTCATCAAAAAAATACAAGGAAAGTACATCATAGACCATCAGAACATCCACAGGGGAAACAATCCGAAGTCTCACAACTGGAAGTCGCCGAATATCGTGAAGAAATGCCAAGTCAGTTATGCCGGGACCAAGAGTGAAGGTCACCGTAGTGAATAATACGCTGGAAAACCACAGGGGATCCATTGTCGCCGGTGGTCGGAAGTTGTCGCAAGTTGCCGGAAAATTCAAATTACCTGTTAAAAAATTTTTCGGTTTCAGTGGCTTAATTGTTTTATTATTACGAGTTCAGTGGCTTAATTATTGGAAGGTTATTCGAGTTCGATGGCTTAATTGCTAGTTCCCAATGGGTACGCTTATTTGTACCTTATTTTAAATTACAAATAAGGTATAAGGTCTGTTTAGTAAAACATGAAAAGCTTAAAATAATAGCTTATTTTGAAATGCTACCTTAAGTAGCATTTTAAGATAAGCTCCTATCTTTTCAACTTTTTTTTTTTTCTATTTTTATCTTTATTAATTTACAAGAATGACATTATCTACCCTTCATTAATAAAAATCCTAATATCTTAGTTTATTCTTTAATTTTTTTTACACTTACCAGCTAATAATAATAATTATTGCACATGATTGTCTATGATTGATCCTTAATTGCACAAAGGAGGAGTGTAATTTTTTGTATATTGCACCCAGATCAAATTGAATAGATTGGATAATGCGATCAAAGGAACACTC
>CM008333.1:992340-1009712 GCA_002525835.2 Ipomoea batatas | reverse complement strand
TCGATTTAAAAGTATTACATTTTTCCTCAAAAGCATTATATTTTCCCTTATAAGTAAGGGCACTTCCGCACTTATCAATATTACTTATTATGAAAAATATATTACTTTTTCTCTTATAAGAAACAAAAATTGTATTATTGATTAGTATTATATTTGAGTATATAAGTATGACATTTGCACATATAAGTATAACATTTGCATGTTGCTTCGACCCGACCTGTCTCACGAATAAAGATCTATGATACGGTCTCACACAAGTGTGACTCTTTGAGAAAATATAAATTAAAATAATGGTAACTCAGTTGCATAGCAGACGGGCTATAATCGGTGTGCACAATAGATCTGTCTACTTTGATCATAATCCTTACACTACCGCGATCGAGTTTCAAACTTTGGTATCTTGCTTCAAATATTGCATACAAACCAGTTTCGGTCAATAGTTATATCACAGACATGATGCATATAAAATCATGAATCCAAGTCATTCTATTTAAGTTTAAAAAAAAAAAAAATTAGATTCATAAATCACTACACTATTAGAGCATCCCCAATAATTGTAGTTTTTGAGAAGTTTTTGCAAGTGTGACTAAAAAGAGAGAATATAAGAATGAAGTTTTAAAAAATCAAAAAAAAAAAAATTAATGCGCCCGGCTGGGCTCTGTGTTGCAATTCACGCCACAAATGGTGTTGTTGTTGTGCTGTGGTGGGGCCACTACACTGCCAAAACCAAGTACTTATAGTAAAGCCCCAAATCTTCTCCTCCAAATGTGCATCCAACCTGCAAAAATCATTAAAAAAGTTTTGTTAGGGATGACCTTATGAGTCATAAAATCACTATTGTATTTTAATAAAATCACCATTGTAAGTTTATAAAGTCACATTCATAAAATTGCATTTTTTTTAGATTATAAGGGAATGGGGAGACCCGATATACAATCAACTATGTAGAAAAAAATTGACGCCAAGCTGAAAAGCCATTGATGTCATCCTCAAGGTGGGTAACAATCTCATTAAGCAGGTGGTCAAAAGTATGTAAGCCGCGGGGGAAATGCTTAGCCATTCTTGCCAAACTATCTGTTGCACCATTCTGTTATCTAGCGATGAGTTGTACTCTCCATTCCTCAAATCCTTGTAGCTCTCTTCTGCTTGTCAACGTTGCTGATTGCCTTGTCTCTGTTCGATCACTATTCGCTTGACTCCCAACCGTGGCGCTAGCTGTATACCTCGGAGCACAGCCCATGCTTCTGCATTTACTATCGAGCAACTGCCAATATTTTGCACAAAGCCACCTAGCCACCTTCCATCCTTGTCCCTAGCTGATCCTCCGTAGCCAGTAATAGTGTTGAGGGATGAAGGGTAGTAGTGTCATTCACATTTGTATTGTTAATCTTTTACTTGTATATATACCACCCGTACTGTAAGCATTCAATCCAATCAATACACTTCATCATTTTCCAGTCTCTGCTTTACTCTTCCATCTTAATCTGCTCACTGACTTCACATTTCGATATGGTATCAGAGCTCGCCGGTGAGGGAGCCATGCCGCCGTAGCTTCCGACACCGGCGAGACGACTCCTGAAGATCGTAGAGGATCCTTACTCCGCAGAGGAGTAGCAAAGCTGAAGGTATTTCTCTACTTCAATCCATCAGTTGGAGCGGTTGAATCGGTTAATCATTAACGATGGCTCAGATTCTTTCCTTCCATCGAGAGTAGTAACTCATGGAGCAGATACACGAAGTGTTTGAGCAAAGTGCTCGTTAATCGTGCATCATGGAGTAGATTTGTGAAAGTTTTGAGCAAAGTGCTCACCAGTCCTCTATTTAAAGCCTTCAATCATGCTTCATGGAACATATCCATGAAGAGATCGAGCGTAGTGCTCGTCTCGTCAATCCCTTGTTTGATTCTCTGTTTACAATTTTGCATTCTCCTTAGGGTAGCAGGTCCATTGCTTTCTCAATTGGCAACATAGTGTTTTCCTAATAATAACTTCCTGCAATAGAGTTATTAATTACATGTTCTTTGTCTATGTATTGGGTGTAAGTTCCAAGAGAATAATATATATACCACTATACCAGGTAATTCTTATAATCTTCTATCTAAGAGATTCTGTATATTATCATGTGCTCTACTATTTTTCACCTTTGTATTTGTGTTGATGTTCAAATAATGTTAAAACTTTGATCAATTTAACTATTTGTTTTAATTTTAGCTCTTTCTGTTGAATGCTTTGAGTAAGCGATAACTCATTATGATTGTGATTAATTTGAACATTTTAAAGTCATTTATCTACAAGCTTTTTAAAAAAAAATTGAAAAATGATTTGTCATTTATCCACAAGCTTATTTTTATTTTATTTTTAATAATTTTTATTGAAAAGAGATAAATGATTTGGTACTCCATGTCTCCATTCAATTATTATTATTATTATTATTATTATTTTGAAATGACACACACTATATAATAATTGAAAAAATTCATGTAAAAACACATCCCTTATAAAAAGTGTGCACACATTCACACCCTCCATCTTAAGAAATCAAAAGTTAAGATACTACAATTACTAAATTTTAAGTCTACAATAATTATAAAATAAACATTGCTTTTAAAAGTTTTCTATAGTTATAAAATTGACCCGGTACGATTGACCATCAAGCATTAATGAAGGTAATCTTGATGGACGGTCGAGATCAGTCCTCATCTTTTACCGAAAGACTTTGTTCTCATTTTATGTAGGATAACATTTTCATAATTTTATGTAATTACAATGGCTTGACGATACATTTATAAATGTTTGACGTAATATTTAGAAACTCTTGTGATGACATAGAGATTAACATTTATAAATGCTTGATAGTGCACATGAGAATGTTTGTTGATGTATTTATAAATATTCAAGTCAAATACAACATCAAACATTTTCATATATACCGTCAAGCATTCTGAATTACAAAATAAAATTTTTGGTCAAAACATCGAAAATTAAAGGTAAATATCATGGATTTCCAAATTATACTCCCTACTTGTACTCCTCACATAAAAAATTTTAATGTTGACACTTTCCTTAAGACACATAGAATGAAAATAATCTATCATATCTTGTCACATTAGAAAGTAAAAGTGATGAAGTAGAGATGAAGAGTCCATGTAGTAAAACTAAAAATTAAATATTACCATTACAATAGTCCGGGTAGGGGACCCATTTTACATGTACGATGTATCACTTTTTGTCCAATCTTTGGAATTCAAAGTCGGCAGGCTCTGGCCACACTTGTTACTTAAAAGAAGTTAAATAGAAACTATGATACTCATTATATGTTCAATTTTTTAAAACACATCTCATTATTCACCCCAACCCTTTAAGAAATAGTAATAAATCTCGTGATTAATATTGGTATGATTTGTTTCAAAACAATTATGAATATGAAATGATTGTAGAGGTAGAAAGCATCTCATAAGCTCTCATCTATCAGTAAAATATTACGAGCTAAAGGTGAATTCTAGTCCTTAAAAAAAAAAAAAAAAAAAAAAAAAAAAAAAAAAAAAAAAAAAAAAAAAAAAAAAAAAAAAAAAAAAAAAAAAAAAAAAAAAAAAAAAAAAAAAAAAAAAAAAAATAAAAGTATGAAAGGAAAAAGTCAAAAGAAAATATAAAAGTATATTACACAAAAGACAAGTACTTAATAAAATTTATACTATCAACACAACTTTTATTCTAATTAAGGTGAAATATAATACTTATGTTAGTAAATATTATTAGAATATCCCTAGCGTCTCTTTGTTGGTAGTTATATATTGGTAAGATGCGCGCGTAGATAGAATTGAATTTTGAAGATTTTTTCCTGTGTTGCTGCTTATGCTAGGGATATGCACCGATCTGCCTAGGGCTTGAGGATTTCTATATTCGCCGATTGTATCATCGGATTCAGGTATCGATTCATTATCTTTTGATTTATATATAATGTTAGTTTAATGTGGTATTGTTGATTGAACTGGCCAATGAATGAATTACATACGTGATTGAGGAATGAATAGCTATAGTTCACAAAGATTGAAATGGAAACCAGACTTCATTTGCATGGCAAAAACTTGTGTGAGACCGTCTCACCATGAGACGGGTCAGGTCGTGTTGGGTCAATATGCAAACGTAACACTTATATGCACAAATGACATACTTATATGCTCAATTGTAATACTAATCATGAATAAAATTTTTGTTACTTATTAGGGTAAATGTAATATTTTTAGGGGAAAATACAATACTTTTACATTTTGATTTAAAAGTATTACATTTTTCCTCAAAAGTATTATATTTGCCCTTATAAGTGAGAGGTACTTGTCAACCTTACTTATTATGAAAAATATATTACTTTTTTTCTTATAAGTAACAAAAATTGTATTTTTGATTAGTGTTATATTTGAACATATAAGTGTGAGATTTGCACATATAAGTATGACATTTGCATGGTGCTTTGACCCGACCCGACCCGTCTCACGAATAAGGATCCGTGAGACGGTCTCACACAAGTGTGACTAAATTATGCTATGTGTTTAGGTTTAGGACAATGTTGAAGAGACAAAACAATGGTTTTCTGATTTGTCTTCCCGTCCCTGAGAATATGAATCACTTTGCATTTTGGTGCTTCTCATTATCTATACTCTAGTTATTCGTTAATTGATTGTTATTATTTTTATACAATCAATTTTTTATAGGACTGTTTTGGGCGACCGATTTGTAGTCCTCCTGATGCTTGGTTTGATGTGGTGGAGCGTGTGTCCAATGACAATAATAAAACTCTAAAGTGAGTATCTATTTTCCATTTATGGTTAAATATCTCATCTTTTGAAGCTAAGGTAGCAAATTATATCATGGAATAGAGTCCATGTTACGTCATGGACTCAAATTTATAAAATAAAAAATAAAAATACTTCGTAAAATACTATGACCTTGTTTGGAATCAGCGGTTAGTGAGTAATGGATTGTCTCAAATCCAGCAGATTGTATTAGCGATTTAAAAAAAGATCTTTAATAAAATTAAATGTTTAAATTATCGTTAACATTTAAAATGACATAATAATAATAATAATAATAATAATAATAATAATCTTATTATTATTATTATTATTTAATAAAAATAATTGTTTTAAATAAAAAAAAATTATTATTTTTAAATACAAAAAAAAAAAAAAAAAAAAAAAAAAAAAAAAAAAAAAAAAAAAAAAAAAAAAAAAAAAAAAAAAAAAAAACATAAGGGAAGCCGAACGACTTCCCTTAATTTTGTCACTGGGCAAGCATAAGGAGCCAAAAATGGCTCCAAAGTATACATCTTTAATAAATAAATAAATAAATATATATATATATACATATATATATATATGTATATATGTATGTATGTATGTATATATGTATATATATATGTATATATATATACATATATACATACATACATACATATATACATACATACATACATATATACATATATACATATTTATATATATATATATGTATATATATGTAGAGAGAGAGGGGCGTTTTGAGGAAAGATTTGGGGAAAGAATCAAAACGCTGAATGCAAACGCTGCTATTGCATTTTCAGCGGTTTGAAGCAAACTACCGCTCCAAACCGCTAAATTACCAAACATAATTTTTAGCGTTTTGACTATCAAAATGTCAAAAATAACAAATTTGTCATTTACCAAACAAATGTCAAAAATAACAAATCCGTCATTTACTAAACAAGGCTTATAACCAATAGTATCATAAAAATGTAACTTCATATATAATCATTTCAGTAAATTTATAAAAAAAAATGACATCAAATTGATGTTTAAATATATTAATCTTTATCCTTTTTATAGAGTTAATTCCATTTTTGGTCCTAGATTTATAGGTGGCAATCTACTTTTAGTCATTTTTTTCAAAACATCCACTTTTGGTTCTAATATTATTGTTGCATGACCATTTTTTATCCTCCGTCAAGAAAATCATTGAAATTTCGTTAAATACAAGGATATTTTGATTTCTTTATACAAATTAGATTGACCCACTATATTTTTATGTCTATTTTTTTGAAAAAAAAAAATCAAAATTGAACACTGAAATGCTCTTTTATTTGACGAAATTTAAACAGTTTTGTTGATGGAGGACAAAAAATGGTCATGCCAGTGATGCCGCAATAATACTAGAACCAAAAGTGGATGTTTTTAAAAAACAGGACTAAAAGTGGACTACCTACCACTTATAAATGTAGGACCAAAAATGGAATTTACGTAGACCATCCACTTTGTTATTTCTGAATATTTAATTTGTTTGAAAGCCAATGAATTGAATATATGTATGTATAATGCAGGCGTACGACGAAAGTTAGAAGGTGCCTTAACATGGGATCATATAATTATCTTGGTTTTGGTGCATCTGATGAATATTGCACCCCTCGCGTAATTGACTCGCTCAAAAGATTTTCGCAAAGTACTTGTAGTAGCCGTGTTGACGGAGGTGCCCTTAAGCTTCATTTTCTCAAACATCTAACTTTGTTCTAACTTTTAAACATTTCAGTTTTTGACTAATAATTATGCTAAACTGAGCCAAAGTTATAATTTTGCAGGAACGGTGTCGTTACACACTGAATTGGAGGAATGTGTTGCTAATTTTGTTGGTAAACCTGCTGCTATTGTT
The DNA here is from genome assembly GCA_002525835.2 of Ipomoea batatas. Lineage (NCBI taxonomy): Eukaryota > Viridiplantae > Streptophyta > Magnoliopsida > Solanales > Convolvulaceae > Ipomoea > Ipomoea batatas. The sequence continues at coordinate 1,003,038 of CM008333.1, read as the reverse complement.
TTCGGCATGGGCTACGCTACAAATTCCACTGTTCTTCCTGCCTTGATTGGAAAGGTATCCATCCTAGCTTGATTAGTAATAGTATGCGCTAAATATTGACATATTGCTCCCTGAGGCTTAGCATAATGATTTGTCACATGACTTAATATCACGATTGGAAAATATGAATGGAAAAAAGACTCGATGACGGAATGTGTAGATTGGATCTTTTGTGCGAAGACTAAGGTCTAACCAGTAGGTTGATTGCATGACTCACCTTTGTAATGACTCTAAGAGCTAGTCCTGTGAATTTATGATTAGTATGAATGTGTGATAAAATTGAAAGCATTTAAGTATTAAAAGAATAAATAAATAAAAAAAATGTATCAACCCTCACTTTATGATCATTTGCAGGGAGGATTGATAATTAGTGATTCTCTAAACCACAACTCTCTCATTAATGGAGCCCGAGGGTCTGGAGCTACTATTCGTGTATTCCAATATAACAGTAAGGTTTTTTTAAGAGAAAATTACATCTTTAATCCCTAAGTTATATATATACAAATTTCGATTTAATTCCTTACTTATGATCGTATTCATTTTTTACCCCTTAATTATGAGTGAAGTGGGGAGTTTGGTTCCCGATGTTAGGTTTCCATCTTCAATAATAGAGCGTTTTTAATTTTCCGTCAAGGTGATGGAAACTTGACGTCGAGGACTAAACGTGCTACTTCGCTCATAACTGAGGGATACAATATAGATACGGTCATAACTGATGGACTAAATCGAATATGGATATAACTTAGCAGAAATAAAAAATGTCATTTAAATTTTTTTTTTTTTGTGTGATATGAAGCACCCTCCGATTTGGAGAAAGTTTTGAGAGAACAAATTAGTGAAGGGCAACCGAAGACGCACAGGCCGTGGAAGAAGATCATTGTTGTAGTGGAGGGCATGTACAGCATGGAAGGCGAACTTTGCAAGCTTCCAGAGATTGTTGCCATATGCAAGAAATACAAGGTATATATATAGTATTTGGGTGAGGAAACTTAGTAAGCCTACAATAATAAAATCATTGTTTGTTGTTGTTGTTGCAGGCATATGTTTATTTGGATGAGGCTCATAGCATTGGAGCAATAGGCAAAACTGGGAGGGGTGTGTGTGAGCTCTTAGGAGTTGACACTGCACATGTGGATATCATGATGGGGACTTTCACCAAATCCTTTGGATCATGTGGGGGTTATATAGCAGGATCCAAGGTGGGTTTTTTTTTCTTTTTTCTCTGTTAGGATCATGCGTTTATCACTATATCAAAAGCAATAGCTTGTAGTGAAGGCGTAATTTTATTTTCTTATACCATCACATGTTCAAGAGGCAAGGTGTTGGACTTGGCCCTTTAAGCCTCTACCAAACTGATATCACTTGTTAGGATCAAACACTTACCACTATGCTAAAAGCTATACCTAATAGCGAAGGCACAACTTTATTTCCTTATACTGTCACATTTTCAAGAGGTAAAATGTTAGACTTAGCCCTTAAAGCCTTTGCTAATTGATACCACTTGTTAGGATCAACGCTTACTATTAAGCCAAAAGTTATAACAGTTTGCGAATGTGCAATTTTATTTCTTTATATAGCCACATTTTTTAGAGGGCAGAGTGTTAGACTTACCTTTCAGGCTTCCGCCCAACTGATATACTTGTTAAGATCAAACTCTTACCATAATACCAAAGGCTATAACTCATAGCAAAGACATAACTGTATTTCATTATACAATCACATTTTCAAAAGTTAGAGTGCGATCCCCAACCACCTTTTGCTGGACTTGGCCTTCCATGATCCCGCACAACTATATCCATGCACACAACACTGTTACGGTTACCAAATCCACATCAGTTTAAGCAGTGTTTGATATGACAATTCAGGAATTGATTCAATATCTCAAGTACACATGCCCTGCTCATCTCTATGCAACATCAATATCGCCTCCTGCTGCCCAACAAATAATTTCTGCCATAAAAGTTATTAGTGGAGAAGATGGGTCTTCCAGAGGTAAGCAAAATTTCAACCTGGCGATCAGCTCCCCCATCCCATCTCAGTACTTAAACTTATATATGCTTAATAATACACATACAGGATCTGAAAAGCTAGCACGTATACGTGACAACAGCAACTTTTTCCGCTCAGAACTGCAGAAAATGGGGTTCGACGTCCTAGGAGACCACGACTCCCCTGTCATACCCATCATGCTCTACAATCCTGCCAAAATACCTGCTGTTTCACGAGAGTGTCTCAAACAGAATGTGAGTTTATTTTTTTTTTTTTTTTTTTTTTTTTTTTTTTTTTATTTTTTTTTTTTTTTTTTTTTTTTTTTTTTTTTTTTTTTTTTTTTTTTTTTTTTTTTTTTTTCTATTAGATTTGGAGTTAATACTTAATTTAATCCTCAATTATAGTGGTTTTTCTAGATTTAGTCTTTTTGTGCTTAATTAGGTCATGGATTTTGACAATTAAGTCCTTAGCTGCGGTTAGAATCAAGGACTAAATTGAGAAAAAGAGTTTATTACCGAAATGGTTTCTTGACTATTGTGAAATTACCAATTTGATCATCGGCAATTTTTCTTGTCCAATAAAGTCTTTGACTTTGAAATATTTAACCAATTTGGTCATCCATTTATTTTGGTGTTAAAAATCCGCTAAATTAGGACCAAATTGGTAATTTTGATATAGTCAAGAGACCATTTCAGTAATTAATTTTTGACTGAAATGGTCCATTAACCATAGTAAAATTACCAATTTGGTCCCGATTTAACGGATATCAAGAGGTAAAATAAATAGAGGACCAAAATGGTTAAAATTTTCAAAATTGAGGACTTAATTGGGCAAGAAAAATTGTCGAGGACAAAATCGGTAATTAGTTGAGGGACCATTTCGGTAATAAACTCCGAGAAAAATTACTATAGTCGGGAATAATCACTAACTTAGGTAAAACTACTATAATCGATGATTAAATTGAGTATTAATAGAGGCAAAATTATCAATTTATATTAACAGATAGACTCAATTGAGTAAAACTATCAAAGTCAGTGACCTAATTAAGCACCAAAGGTCGTGTAGGACTAAATCTAGAAAAATAACTATAGTCAATGATTAAATTGGGTATTACTCCATAACTCGTTAGATTTTCCATTAACTCTTCCAATTCTATGACGGGACTAACCTTAAATAACGTTGATAGATAGCTGTGGTGATGGTTGGTTTTCCTGGTGTTCCTCTGCTGTTGGCCAGAGTTCGCATATGCATTTCAGCTGCTCACACAAGGGAAGATCTTCTTAAAGCATTAGAGGTTATCAGCACAATTGGTGATCTGGTAGGCATAAAATACTACCCTGCTACTGTTACTGCTAAGCCCAAGAAACATCAGATAGAAGAAAACAGACTAAAGCTTGAGTGAATACTCTCAAACACCACCTTTTGTTTAGCAAGACTATCAGTTGTTGTTGAAATGTCACTGCCTTACATGGAGTTAGTCATATTTGATGTTAAGATTTGTCAAATTTTGTTTGTGTACAGCAAAACCGATATTCGTCAAATCGTCAATGGCCTTGTTTGGTAAATGATGAATCCCTACAAAATTCGATGAATTCGCTAATTTTAGGTCAAAACACCAAAATTATTGAGGGGTTAAACACGGCAAAATGCGAATAGCTACATTTGGGGGAGCCAATTTGAGACAAACATAAATACAAAGGGAAGACCACCTATATGGGACAAAACATAAATACAAAGGGGAGCCAATTTGGCTTCCCTTTGTATTGTATTGTATTGTTTTCTTTTAAATAATACTACTACTATTATTGTTGTTATTGTGTGTTGTAATAATGTCTTTATAGGTATTTTTACACATCAACTACTAATATCAAATATGTAATTTTAACAAATGTTTTTTTTATAAATTTTCGGAAAAATTATAATTATGTCCCTTACAAATATGTCAATTATCAATGTCACCACTGAATTATTAGTGGTGTAAATGTTGTCCCTTTATTTTCAAAACGTAACATATATTTCATGTTGATACAAAATTTGTGATCTAATTTTTTAAAAATAAATTGTCATATGTTGAAGATGTTAACTATGATGAAATAGGAATGCAAAATAGATGGGTTTATACGTTGTGATGAGATAGGAATGCAAAATTGTCTGGTCTGATGAGATGGGAATGCAAAATGGTTTGTATGTGGCTTGTTGAAACGATTTTTTTTTTCTATAGGGTGAGGTGTATATTTGTATATGTGGTAATGATAAAACGAAGAGTCTAAACTCTCCGAGTGTCGGTCTCGAAGGAGGAATGTCGGAAGTTTGCTATGCTTTCAATCGAATGAATGCGTGATGAGATGTGTGACGTTGTTGAGGGCGGTGAATAGCATTTAGGAAATGTAAATGTGCAAGAGATAATTGAAATCAGAGTAACAAATAATAAGGAATAAGGGAATGAATTGTGCTTGTCTATGTTGCCTCATTGTGTGTCCCAAGTAGTGGTCTAATGATTCAATTGTGTTGGCTATTCAAGAGTGTGTTATCTTAGTCCTTTTCCACCTTTGTGTATTAGGGCTTCTTAGGCTTAGGAGTACCATTTGGCAACCAAAACCAACAAGGCTACACACTTTCCTACTATTCCCAATCATGGAATTCCATAGGATCTAAGATTGCAAAAAGCTACAACTTAACTCAAATCAATACCATGATAGAGTCAAGGTCTCAATCTCTCAATAGATTGGCCAAATCTACACAAGATCTAATCAAACCAACAATCAATAGACAATAATAGATCTTCCAACATCAAATAAATCAAATCCACAATAAGAAATAGGATCTTCACACTAAGCAAGCATAGATTCACACAACTCAATCCCTAGATAGAACTAGCTAAACATAATCATAGATTCAAGATCATAAACCAATTCAATCTAAGAACAAGAAATGTAAATAGAAATAAGATTCAAATAGATATCACCTAGTAAATGAAATTGTTGTCTTCAATCCAAGCTTCACTTCTTCATTCACAAAGGAAATGTAAAACTAATCTAAGAATGGAAATTTTGGGAACTTCTAAAACCTAAAATTGTAAAAGCTAAAAAATTCAGAACTCTAAAATTGTAGCCCCCTGAAAAATCCTATCAAGCTTCCTTAAATAGTCTCCCCAAAATTGCCCTAAAATAATTTTCTCCGCACTGTCTCGTCCACGAGCTCATCCACGCGTGGATGGCCTCGTGGATGGATATTGGAATTCGTCCACACGGCCTTCACGTGCGGATGAAGCATCCTAAGCCCCCTGGAACTTCTGTCTTGCTCGGTTTGCTCGTTTTGCTCATCTCTCGTGCCTAACGGCTCACGGGACCTATGAAATATCTCAAAAATACACCAAAGATAGCTTTGCGTGTGGTTATCTAATTAAAGCACATAATATCGTAAATTAGTCACATAAAGATACCGAAATGCTATAAAACTATCCCTATTTATATCTAAATATATAGACATCTTGGGAGCTTAATTATCACTTGTGCATAGAAAAAGTAAACAAATTAAAGCTATTTTCATGAAAAATGGGAAATGCAAATTCGTGGGTGAAGAGTGGGAATGTGGTACATGAATATTGTAAGTGAAATAATATTATATAGAATATATTGGCAATATATTTTTTAGACTAATCAAGTTAGAGTTAGTATTATTGATTTATACGGAGTATTAATTATGCCTAAGATATTCATAATGCATGAAGACAAAAATAAGTGGTTAATATGCATTCAAACAAAGTGGTTTGTGATGAGATTTCTCAGGAGTGATTTAAGTGAATGATTCTCCATGATTCAAGGAAATCTACTTGCAAGAATTGTTCAAGAATTTCAAGTATAAATTGAAGGTGAATCTTTAGATATTTGAAGTGCTGAAAATTATAAAGAAACACTAGTTTCCCTGTTGTTTTAATATTAGCCTTGTTGTTTTAATATTCAAAGACTGTTAGACTAATACAAACTCAATTTATTGTAAGATGGCTATCTAAACTAGAGTTGTGTTGTAATCCGATATTCTACAAGAATTGGAAGTCTTATCAATTGGTCCAGGAAAGATTAAGAGGTTGATTCCCACATCACTACCAACTCAAGAGATGATGATGATTAGTAGGTGTTGAAGATTAAGTCATAGCTGTTGTATGGAAATCTAGTGAACCTTGTATCATCTTTGATCATCTAGTGGAGTTGAGTTTCACCTTTGTATGGCCCCGCAGACGTAGGAGAAGATCTTTGAACTACGCGAACATATTCTAGTTCCATTTACTTTTTCATACACTGTTTTTATTATTTGTTGTGTTCTTAATACAGAACTAAATACATATTATTAATTTGTTTTAAAAACAAAGTAGGAACCAAATAGGTTATCACCTACATTCAAGATTCACAAATTAACAATTGGTATCAGAGCACGGAGACTTAATTTGTTAGACTAGAGATCTTGGTGCTTTGTGTCTCTTGAACTCATAAATTCATTTTATTTTTGTATGCATTAATAGTTGGAGTATGTGGAGCATGCCAGTCTGGCAAACAAACGAGACCACCACACAAGGCCTAAAGCAACATCAACACGAAACATTGCCCAGAGTTAATTCATATAGACTTGATTGGAGCAACTCAAACGGAGAGTATTGGAGTTAAGCGATATATTCTAGTATGTCTAGATGATTACTCACGTTTTTCTTGGATTTCTTTTCTTAGGGAAAAATCTAAAGCAAATAGTGCAATCAAAACACTATATCAAAGATTAAAAAAGGAGAAAAATGAACTAATTGTCAAAATACGAAGTGATCACGGACGAGAATTCGAAAACAACGTCTTTGAAGACTTCTGCAACAACCTAGGAATCACTCATGAATTTTCTGCACCAAAGACTCCTCAACAGAACAGAGTTGTAGAAAGAAAGAACAACAACATCCATGAAATGGGCAGGGTTTTGTTAAATGCTAAAAGCCTACCTTAAAATTTTTGGGCAGAAGCAGTTCACACAGCCTGTCAAATCATCAACATAGTGTACCTGCGTCTAGGAATAAATCAAACTCCATATGAAATATGGAAAAGTAAAAAACCAAATTTAAAATATTTTCATATTTTTGGCTCACGGTGTTTTATCTTGAAGGATAGGCATCACACAACAAAATTTGAAACCAAAAGCGATGAAGGAATTTTTCTTGGGTACTCTGCTAACAGTCGAGCCTACAGAGTTTACAATAAAGTCACCAAAACTATAATGGAATCTGCGAATGTTGTGGTAGATGATCAACCTGGTGAGATCGTAGATTAGACACCCACTGATTCAGGTAATCTTGAAGATAGCACAGAACAACCGGACACTAACGCAAGATCACCAGAAATGGTCACGAACTCGCAACCTACCACTAAGTTAGAATCTAGATCTGATCATGAACAAGACCAAGTGGATGTTTCCACTTGAACACAGAAAAATCACCCAATTCAGAATATAATTGGAGATCCTACCTTGAGTGTAAGAACTAGAGGAAAGCCAAAACGTGATTATCTTCAATTAGCTGGTTACTCGTGTTATACATCAAAGATCAAGCCAAAAACTATTAAAGAAGCTTTAATCGATGAACATTGGATTAAAGCCATGCAGGAAAAACTTGGCCAATTTGAAAGAAACAAGGTATGTCTTCTTGTACCCAAACATGATGATGTTAATGTTGTAGGTACCAAGTGGATTTTCGTAACAAAACCGACTTGGCCGGTAATATTGCTCGAAATAAAGCAAGATTAGTAGCCCAAGGCTACTCACATATTGAAGAGGTCGATTATTAAGAAATATTCGCCCCTGTAGCTTGTCGGGAATCAATAAGACTCCTGTTGTCCATTGCATGTGTTTTAAAAAGAAGGGGATTGAGAAGAGATAGGTGTGCCACCCGCCGCACTACTCTACTTCTTATGTACTTGAGATCTAGTGATCCTGCCACCAAATGGCACTTGAGAAGTCTTAGGGGACGAGCCATGGCCCCTCGCAGACTCCCTATAGCGTCCTGCAGACTCAAATGTAGCAACTCTACCAGCCAGTGATGAATCACTATCATCATCTGACGCCTCACAGTAAAACCCCGCAACGTTAGATTGCTCTGATGCTGACTGGGTTCTCCGAGTGCGTTTTGCCACCGGAACAACTTCAATGCGCTGGGCAACTGGAGATATTGTCGAAACGGTGACCTGTTTAGTGTTCAAATGACACGGTCTAGTCCCCTATCCCCTAACTGGTGTCTGCAAACCCAAAGATCTAGGAGTTGCATAACTAACATCACCATGTGCAGAGCTATCCTCCACCAGTGTAGGCGAAGTATACAAGTCATCCTCATTGTGAATATTTGTGGGGTTTTGAGCCTTTACCAGAGTCTATGTAGCTTTATGTGATTGGTCCTGAGGTTACTCTTATGATTGAGCCTGAGGTACCCCTTCTTGACCAAGAACCTTCACCAAATGATCATCTGAATCTGCATCAAAGTCCTTGGTATTAGCTTCTTGAGCTTTAGTATCATGTACTTCCTCCTGAGTGTGGGTCGTTTCAGCTAATGTTGTATCATGTACATCCTGTAAAATAATAAAAGCATTGCATGTGGAAACGGGGATAGGAGCAACGGGCTGAGGACATTACAAACCCAACATAGGGTTAGTAGAAGTGCTGGCTCCATCCCCAGCTTGTGGGACTGAGAAATTACCCAGACCCAAATCAATAATCGGGTCCTTGCCCTTTTCCCGCCTCCGTTTCTTTGCCAAGTTCTTCTTCTAAGCTTTAGTCAAGCCCACTCCCCCCCCCAGAGCAGACTGGTTCTGGGCAGACAGAGGTTTACTAACACCACTTCCTGACCCCGCATTACCACCACCAGAAGGCGGAGAAGCACGAGGGGCAGGAGAAGGATTCGAAAGATCTCCACCACCACCATTCCCACTACCCAGTGGCGGAGGGCCACAAGGAGCAGGAGGAGGTGGTTGCTCAAGACCAATAGTGGGACCAGAACGCCTAACACTAGATCGGCATGATGGGGTCAGATGCCCTTGTTTCTTGTAGGTTATACAATAATATGGCACTTTTTCATATTCAATGGGCTGCCAAAAGCCCTCATTGTTTTCCCCGTCTGGTTTCTTACTGCCCATTCTGATAAACATTCTAGTACTAAGTAGCTTAAGGAGGACAACCTCTACCTTAACCTTAGTCACATTAGGCCTAGATTATTTAGCAGTGGCAACATCTACATGTAAAAACCTGCAAATTGGTTTACATGTGGGGATATGCTACATAAATTGAGGAAAATCTACACTATAAAAGGATGTTATAAAGGCCTAGAATTGTGAAGTTTCTAAAACGGAAAAAATAGTAATATTATTTTGGAAGGTGCTATAATGGATTATTTAGAAGGTGCTACAAGGAAACTTCAAAACATAGAAAAACTGGTGTACTATCTGGAGAAGTCAGCTCCACTTTATATTAGTACAAGCTGTGTTAAAATCCATGTTGGTTACAGCTTGTTTAATTGTCAGAATTAGTTCAAAATGTACTTGTAAACTTTGTCATAGAGTTATTTTATGAGGTCAATGTTTAAATAAGTGGTAGACCTAGTTTTGTAATTCGTTGTACCTTGTAATTGTAAAAGCCAACAGGTTGATCTTTAGCGGAAATGTTTTTGGGCATGACCTGGCAGATTAGGAGGTGTTCTCCAACTGCATTATCAAATTCAACTGTGTACTTATTTTGGCGCTTCTTTTATTGTTTCATATTGTGTTACATATTTGCATTACATAATTTCGTTGCCCCCTCCCCTATATTATTAGTGCTGTAAATGTGATTACTCCTCGTCTTCACTCTTCGAAGACCACGTTTTTTTTCCTCCATTTTTCTTTCTTTGTTTGTTTTCTTTTCGCCGATAACAATGTTTCTCCTTCTCCCTATTAAGGGAGAGGCAATATATGTTACAAATTGAAAATTGAGGGCAACATTTTTTAGGAGCATAAATTACAATTTTTCCTCTCTATATATATATAAACGGCTAATATAATTCGCTAGTCAAATCTACTCAACTAACTGCTAACCGTTGATCGCCAAACAAGTTCAATATATTTTATGTTAATAAGTCATGATGACTCTAGACAAATTAGACAATAATGTAAAACAAATATAGAACAATTAAAGATGATATTTGTGTTTAGAAACGACATAGTTATACAAGAAGCTTACGCAATATTGATTTCAACATTGGTGTGTTCATTAGTTTGAACAATTTTTCAAATTTTCAGAAAAATTGAAAGATTAAAAAAATATGTTTACATGAAAGATGAAAAACAAACGGAAATAATATTTTCTTAATTTTTAATTATGTAAAGAAAGTTGGAAGTAGGGGTGTTAGCGAACAGAGCTTTCGACAAACTACTCGTGTTCGTGTTCGGTAAGCGTTCGTTTATTAAGGTAAACGAACATTAACAAACAAAATTTTGAGCTCGGTAAATAAACGAACAGAGCTTGAACAATGTGGAACTCGTTTGCTAAGAGATCGTGAACAAGATCGTTTGTGTTCGTTTAAAGTGTTCGCGAGGATGTTCGCGAACAAGCTCGTTTAGTGTTTGTTAAGGATGTTCGCGAACATGTTCACAAACAAATACTACGTGTATATATATA
>CM008333.1:879902-891059 GCA_002525835.2 Ipomoea batatas | reverse complement strand
TGCAATGAGATTATGATATAGGAGCTATGGACTTTCCTTTAGGTGTTCTGGTTGGTGTTCATTTGGTTCAACCATTATTGTTGAATGAGTTATTGTGGATAAAGAAATCCCTAGTTTAAGAAAAAAGATTACATAAATTAATAAAAATTTGAAATTTTAAAATATTATGTATTTCAAAGATATTAAATGGTGTCTTGCGGATTTTCAATTTGCTGGGCAATGGGTTATTTGAGTACTTTCATTGTCAACAAATCCCCAAGTAATTAATATGATTGGTTTCAAACTATTCTTTTTTATTTTTTTCATGGTATTAAAGAAATACATATGTATCATTTTTTGGTGTAACTACTAATTTATTTAATTTAATAATAGTAAAATAGAGTGATTCCACTTCAATTTGCTGGGTTATTATTTGAGTATTCTCTTTGTCAACCAATCCCCAAGTAGTTAATATAATTAATTAGCTTCAAATTATTTTGAAATTTTTTTCATAGTATTAATAAAATATTTGATAAATAAATATATAACATTATTTTGTACTATAACTTTGATATTTAATTACAAGATATTGTAAAAATAAGATATATAATGGACAATGTAATGAATATCAATTGATAAATTTAAATATAAAGAACCTTTGCATGAGAGAAATAAAGACAATATAACTAATGAAATTATTTCTCTTATTTAATTTAATTTTTTGATAATGAATAATTTTTTTCAAATAAAGGTATTGTAGATACATAATTCTAAATTAAAGAAATACATATGTATCATTTTTTGTTATAGCTACTAATTTATTTAATTCAATAAGAGTAAAATAGAGCGAGAAACTTAATTATGTCAAATTTGATTGAGATGAGGTTCGAACCTAAGACCATTCTTATAGAAATTAATGGGTAAGTTAACGGATAATCATAAAAGTAAGGTTAAATTAGGTAATCTCTATTAATAATATTAATCTGAATTATCTTAACCATCTATTTGATTAAATAATTCATCTGAACCATTCATTTGATTAAATAATTTGACCGCCATTTTTTCTACCCATTTTAGGCCTAACTCTCTTTGGCTCTTATTAGTATAGTAGATGACGTCATTTTGGACTAGGGTCGATGATATAATTTTCTACTAAAACTTGATAAGATGGAAATATCAATGCTATTGAAATTAATATATATTTGAGAATGTAAATTATTATTATTATTATTATTATTATTATTATTATTATTATTAAGTTACCCATGAGCAAATTTGATGCAAAAATTGGAATCCTTTTAATCAAGGAATGGGGATGGGAGTAGAAAAATATGTTGGGCAATAAGGAGTGATGAATAAACAAAAGATGTAGCGCTTGTAGCTCAGTGGATAGAGCGTCTGTTTCCTAAGCAGAAAGTCGTAGGTTTGACCCCTACCTGGCGCATTTTTGACGTTGTTTCTAGCGGGATACTTTTCAAAAAAGTGGTATACGGAGGAGGTATCAACTGCGGTGTGCGTCATGAGTAGTGACGCTGTTTCTAGCGGGATACTTTTCAAAAAGTGATAAACGGAGGAGGTATCAACTGCGGTGTGCGTCATGAGTAATGACGTTGTTTCTGGCGGGATAACCGTCCATGCAAATTCGAACAAAATTTTTTGGAAAATATGTGAATTGGACCACTGACCTCTATTATGTGAAAAACATTTTTTATTATTATTATTATTTTAAAACATTTACAAGGTAATATTTGTTTTATATTTTTTTTAATGTTTTTAACTTTAAAATATCAAACGCCCCACCATCAAAATTCAATCATGTAACTACTAATATGAAAAATGTTTCTTTATTAAATTAAAGGTAAAATGGCTTCTTTTATTTTTATTTTTTTTTTAATGAAGAAACACACAACTACTATTCTATGATATATCTAGTTACTCTAAGCCACATCTGCAACCAAGAATTCAACTCATGATTTTCAAGTGTTACAATTATGTTCTACCCACTTATTAGTTATCCTTTTTAAGGTCCAAAAAATAAGAAAAATGACCAAACATGCCACTAAACTTTATATGAAAAGTCAACTAAGTTATGATCTTTTAAAAGTTAAAATTAAAGTCATCAATGCATTTTTTTTTGTGCATCCAAGTCCAGAAATTAATTATTGACCTGTAATAGTCAATCACTAAAGTTTTAACGATACACTAATTTGCTCCAATGACACTTTGGCGACTAATTAACTGACCCCGGTTGCCTTTGAAGAAGGCGACCAGCACTGGTTGCCTTCTTCTCCAGTAGATCGAAGGCTTGCTACAGATTTCATCATTAGTGGTGCCCGATTCTCTCAAATTTGGCAGCTTTTTCTTCTTTCTCCCTCAACATAAACAACAAAACGACTAACACAGTCACATATAATAATCCAGAGTCAATAATAGCCAAAATGATCTTGTATGATACCCTGTGATGGTAACAACGACTAGGGATGTCAATTTCAATCCGTCCTGTGGATATTCATCCGAATCCACTTTGCATGGGTTGGATTTTTTGGATGATAGTAAGTGATGGGCTGAAAATGAGTCATAAAAAGTAAACTCACAGTGGATCGGGTTGAATTCAGGTTTCCACAGGTGTTGCTCAAAGACAACAGTTTTAAAAAATCGTTGTCTTTGTTGTGTTGTCTATTCAAGTGTGTTTAAAGACAACACACAAACGACAACGGTTAAATGAAACCGTTGTCTAAATAAACAAAAGGGTGCACAAAGACAACGGTTTTAATAAACTGTTGTCTGTGAAGTGGTGTCTATTAAAGTGTGCTTAAAGACAACACACAAACGACAACGGTTAAATAAAATCGTTGTATTTAAAATAAAAAAAAAACGTGCAAAGACAACGGTTTTAAAAAAAACCGTTGTCTTTGTAGTGTTGTGTATTCAAGTGCACTGAAACACAACACACCAACAACAACGGTTACATAAAACTGTTGTCTAATTAAAAAACGGGATGCACATAGACAACGCTTTTAAAAAACTGTGTTCTTTGAAATGTTGTCTATTAAAGTGTGCTTAAAGCCAACACACAAATGACAACGGTTAAATAAAATTGTTGTCTATTTTAAAAAAATAAACATGCAAAGACAACGATTTTAAAAACTGTTGTCTTTGTAGTGTTGTGTATTCAAGTGCACTAAAAGACAACACACCAATGACAGCGGTTACATAAAACTGTTGTCTTTTATTTAAAAAAAATACACATAGACAACGGTTTTTAAAAATCGTTGTCTTTGCGGTGTTGTCTTTTGACAAAATGCACAAAGACAACACACTAAAGACAACGGTTCGGTAAAAACCGTTGTTTTTAATAAAAATGTTGCGTCATACAAAAGACAACACTTTTGTCAAAAAATATTGTCTTTTTAGTATTGTCTATGTGCATTTTTCTTGTAGTGAATAAAGTAGAAATATAATATTTATTGAGGTGTTTGAGCCCCACTCTGATATCCCTATAGCTCTTTTCCAATCGCTATAAGTATGGTTTGTTCTTGTTCTGCTTCACCGCTTGTAACCAATCCCATTACCAAAACACTAAACAAGCTCAAAAATCCCATTTTTACGCCACTTTCAAGAACCCCCATTCTTCTCAAATTTCTTCTACTCCCAAAATTCCCCCAAATACAAACACCAAAAGGAACATAAATCAAAAATGTGCAAGACCACCCGATTTTCTTTTGTGTTGTGTTAAGTTCACCTTATGCTTAACACTAGGTGATTTTGACAAAGCAAAATAGACTTCTATACTACTCCCTTTGTCTCATTTTATCCGTCATACTTACTATTCATTGGTCAAACCAATTCTTTCTTCTTTGTTTAATTTTTTTAATGTTTCTTACTTATTTTTAAATTTTTTTTTTTGTGTTAATAGTACTTTTAGTGTAGTTTCTAAACATGTAAAATTTGTATACTAATATTAAAGAGTTAATTCCACCAAAGGTGCTTTGTCTTTGGTGGCAATTTCAATTTTAATCCCAGACTATTGTTTTTGCCATTTAACATCCCAGACTATTATTTTTTGAACATTTTTAGTCCTTCTCATTGCTTTTCCTATTTTTAGTAAGCGTAATTTTGTCTCTTCATATTTTTTTATTTAACCGATTTTCACCGGTTTAATTAGGTTAGGTTAAGCAGATCGGTTCTTCTAATTATTAGATTCAATCCACAAATCCCTAACGTACTCAAAACATCGAATGGAGACCAGAATCGAATGAAAGAAAGCTCTATTATGATGAAATGGCTTTCGGAGTTTTTACACCTAATTTGTCATATCTTCTTTCTGCCAAATCCATGAAGTTCCAAGAAGTTTCAAGACTGCAAAATATTGTATGTCTTTAGTTTATCGGTGTAACATTTTCTTAAAATTCTGATGATATATAAATTCAATACATTGTAATTAAGATGCACACCGCAGAATAATAACATACTATAGAATCCCCCATCCACCATAGAATTTGTACATACCAGTATTGAACTCTCCACCATGTCCTTTGCTATCCATCAGTTTCTTCCAACGAGAGATTTGGGGCGACAAATAATTCCTTTTATCAATTGCAAACTCCTTTAAGGATTTAGAGATTTGGAACTACAGATTTAGGGCAACAAATTTTCCCTTTGCTATCCTCTATAGTAGCGTTGTACGGTCTCGTTCCTTTCCGGGTGAAGGAGGATGATAAAGCCTTGAACTGAAGCAGATGAAGTTGCGTACGCTAGGGATTTGCCGATTGAATATTATAATTAGAAGAACCAATCTGCTTCACCTAATCTAATTAAACCGGTGAAACCCGTTTAAATAAAAAAGAATAGAAGAGACAAAATTGCCCTTACTAAAAATAGGAAAAATCATGAAAAGGGCTAAAAGTGTCCAAAAAATAATAGTCTGTGATGTTAAATGACAAAAACGATAGTTTGGGACTAAAATTGGAATTCCCACCAAAGACAAGGGATCTTTGGTGGAATTAACTCTAATATTAAACTTAATATTATAAAAATTGAATTAAAAACTTCAGTCAAGTCTCGTTAACCGAACCAGACACATAAAATGAGACGGAAGGAGTACGAAAATTATAGTGTTTTGAGAGGCCTAATACTACGTCCTAGATTACACTTTGACTCAAAATTTAAATAATGCACTTTTTCCTAACAACTAGTAGTACGTAATTGCTTGAATTAACTTTGGATACAACGACACCCATATTAAGTGCAACGATTCTTGTACTAAACACTTGGATTAACTCCTAGCTCCTAACGATTATTGGCGATGTTCGATAATCATTATGGTAATGTTTGGTAATATTTCACGTTGGATACCCGTATACTTATCCAATTATCTTCTCAACCACAGTTAGCAAAGAGACTATAATATTCGCATTCGTTCCAAACCCTTTAACTAGCTTGTAGCATTTATTTTGTTTTCTTTTTATTGTTCTGGAAAACGAGTCCATTTACAATTGGCCCAAAAAAAAAAATTGGTCACAATTTTATTATTAAATATACAAAGATTTATGTATGTGCAAAAAGAACTATTTCAATCCTTTTATGCTTTCTCTATTGATGTTTTGCCCAAGAAATATCTAATATGCACATTATATTTGTTAGGTAAAATTTAGGAATAATCACGAAATTTAAAGAAAATAGAAGCGTTTCCATCCCTGCTTGTAAAGCACTCCAAGAACTAGAAAAGGAAAAGATAAAAGAAAGATTTGCAAGACTTCTCCGAGTAATGCAACTGAAATATTTTATGAGGATACACTCTACATCTCGTGAGAAGAAGAAAGTGAATTAGATAAAGCTTCTTTAATTTATTCGTTACCATAACACTTTGATTTGTGAAAAAAGTCTGCAACCATTATTTAAATGTACATTATGAATAAAAGGTGTTTCGTAACCCTAACCGACAAAAAAAAAAAAACACAATACAAAGAGATAAATAATCAATCTAATTTTTCCCTGGCTAACTTAAACAAAGAAGACTAATAGACAGTTTCTACGAAAAGATAAACTTGGTACCTTGTAATTATCAATCTAATTGTCCAACAAACTTAGTTAGAATTCAACGTGCTATTAGTAACACTTTAATCTACTATAACTCACCTTGAACAAGTAAAGTTAAGAATCAGATCATTTGCAAAAAGTTCTCCTTTAATGCACCTATATACACTTCTTCATATTGCGTCTTCCACTTAAGTTATGTTTGATCTTAGAATAAAATTTGATATAATGTCTGACTTTTGTAAAGAGAATATATGAAATATGTTTATGTATTGGAGACAAAAGAAAAGAAAAGATAATAGGCAGTACATTCTATATATATGCTTTCCACTTTTATTCTTTTTAATTTATACGGAGTATTATTCTTTGAATAAATTGGAAGCAATTTCTATCAAATTTAGGCGGTGAGTACGTAATTTAATAATTAAACATTTTTGTCAGATGAAGCGCTTCAAATTATGTATATCTGCAATTAAAATATTATGTGTTTGGTGTTGAGCTCTTGATATAGCTTCAATACTACTTTTTAAGATCAAACGCTTACCACTACGTTAAAAGCAATAGGTAATAGCAAAGATGCAACTTTATTTCCTTTACCACCACATTTTCGAGAGACATGGTGCTGGACTTCATACTTTAGGCCTCCACCCAACTATCCCCTAGCCACTGGACTTGAGACTTTTCAACGACCTCTGCCAACAATCCTCTAGCACCCTTAATTGCACTCGAACTGTGACCTGACTCTGATACCACTTGTTAGATCAATAGTTTACCACTACGCTAAAAGTTATATCTCTTTGGTGAAGATTATCTTTGTTCTCGCATGAAAAAAGTTTAATATGTTTAGTTGGAAATGGTGTTAGTTCTTAACTTAGAGGTTAAGAGTTCAATTCCTAATTTATACAAAAATTAAATAATTTACCAAAAATCTTGTGGTCAAGTACCACCCACTTTATATTCTCACATAGAAAGGAGTGGGTTTGAGCCTCAGCTTCAGGGGAAGCCCTTCTATACTATAAATATATAATAACACACCGGGAAAAGGTATAAACAATATTATCATAGATCCTTTTGTCATTCTTGAATTACATTTGGCTTAGCTCTTTTCTCATATATTAATTAGAATTGAAGATGGAGAAGTTGCATATTGACGACAATGCTATCATAGAGCTTGTTTCTGCATCTCACAATCCAGATGGTACAGATTTTGACATCAATGTTGCTCTCAGTGTAGCAGAGACTATTCTCGATTTTGAAACGGTTAAGTCAATTTCTTTATCGCTATATATCAACATTTGTAGACTACTATATGTGAGTAAGATATGATTACAACACTTGGATTTTATGAGTTTAGGCCACAGATGGAGAAGCCATGGAAGGAAAGTTAAAGGAGCTTGGTCTCAATTATAAGAATGTTCCTTTAAAAATACGACAACTTTGCTTGGAGGTATGATTCTTAATTGACATATGAATAGTGGCAAATTAACTCGCATAGGATATAGTGAAGTCAATTAACTCCACTACCCAAAAAAGTTTTTTTTTTTTAATAGTAAATTTTGTCTTTAATATTCCCTTTTATTTTGAATTATTTCATTTTTTTAGATAGGGTCCGAGTGGTTAAACACCATAGACGGACACCTTACCACACTATGTTTATTGAGCACACTGTCAGCGTACCCATGGGAGGCAAAGTTGGTGCTAATGCTTATAGCTTTATTTCTCCTTTAGCTATGGTAAACTCAAAATTATTTCTCGATTAGGCTATAAGAAAGGATTGACAAAGCAGTTGACATTCGTCACACAAACCACCAATCCAACATCAACCTCTTATAAGCAAAACACATTTAATGATTTGATCAAGCATGCCTTAGACCTCACTAGATGCATTGTGGAGCTCAAACAATCGACATCTTACTCTTTGACACAATAAGTCATTTCAGCCATGCCAATTGCTAGTTATTGGATTGGCAGAAGTGTTGTTACCAACGCTACTTATTGTCCTAGTCTTCTTACAGCAGGTGTCAAGTAAGATCTAAATTCTAACATATTGATATTAGTGTTGAATATACATGCATATTTGCTCAAACAATAAAATTAAATTATTAGAAACAATACATATTTAGTATATTATACTCCGTATTTATCTTAAAATAACGCCAAAATATAATTAAATTGGAGTTAAATTTCATATTTTGGTGTCACTATTAATTTTTCAGGTTTCAAAATCAACAAGATGTTATTACTGCCAAAATCAAAGGCATACTCGCCACATGTTGCCCTGCACTAGGTTGGTTTCATAGCAGACATAATTATTACTACGATATATATATATATATATATATATAAAATTTCAGGTGTGGTCGTGCTCTCCCGTGCGGTCACACACCACTCAATGTTGAAATACACCACTCAATGTTAAGAAATACACCACAGTGCATATTTGAGTGGTGTGTTTTCATTGAGTGGTGTATTTCGTAACATTGAGTAGTGTGAACCGCACGGCCGCATGGGAGAGCACGGCCGCACCTGATCATGACTATATATATATATAATGTAAATTTTTATTTTATTTTAAATATTTTTGTTTTGTTTTTTTGCACAGAAGAGAAAAGGGAAGAGGAATCTTATAAAGCATTACAACATGCTTTGCTTAACAATTCTTCTACTAATGTGGAAGTTTTAAAGTTAATATTGAATGTTAATGATGATAATAAGATGTATATTTTAGGAGGAGCGAGGTAAGGCTACATGCTTTGACCAACATGTTTGTAACTTTAAAGGTTGAGCTAGGCTATGGCATTATATATTGATTTTAGGGTGTAATAAATTAAATAACATTCTAACATTAAAAAAGAAAGAATAGTAGTTTATGGATTATAAATTAAATCTATAAATACTCCTATTACTTTTTTCATTTCAAATATGGAAAACACACATATATTTTGTATATTCTGATGGCTTTCCAAGTTATTGGTGTAGTATACTGGTTGAAATATTTGATTTCCCATAGGTAAATTGGCTTAATTTTTAACAATGACATTATAACATACATTATTGTTTTACAGTAAAATAAAAAATAAAAAAAAATACAATAGCTAATCGGTAGACTAGGCAACCTAGTTGATGCCTAGGAGGCATAGTCGGCGCCTAGGAACCCTAGGCTGCGCTTAGGCAGCCTAGTCGGCCGCTTAGCCGTCAGTCACATAGACCACTGATTATGGTGATATGCTAGGTTGTCGGCTGGCGCCTAGCACCAAGCACCTAGGCGCCGTTTAATCTGCGCATAGGCATTTTTTTTGTAACACTGCTAAGTAGACATGTTTTGCACTCGAGATTTTATATGCATTTCAATTCCTCAAAGTAGATATGTTTGACACTCAAGATTTTGTATGCTTCTCACATTTTGTATCTTTGTCTTAATATTTTGTACATTAGCTGCGGGAGAAAACAAAGTTAAAATTTTTCAAGCTCAGAAGAATGCTGTTCCTGCTAATAACATCAGGTCATGACTTCTCTAAAGAAAGAATTTGGGTTCTCAATTCCTTTTACTATGCAGCAAGTTTAGAAATGATTTGGATTCCAATTGTGGATGATCATGTGGCATGGACAAATCAACAGTTTGAAAATTTGGTAGTTAAGATGCGATTTTTGTCAATGGATGATCCAAGGAAACAGATTGCACAAAGATTCATTAGATTCATCAACGAAAATTTCTCTTCTACCTTTCACATTGGAAAAGAGCCCGTTATCATTTCACTGGACAAACAAGGAAATATCATTCATTCAAATGCAATGCACATGATGCTAATATGGGATCCTCGTAATATTGAAGGTCAATCAATGAGAATCCAGCAACGAGACAATATAATCCCATTTATCGAAAAAGAGATGAAAGAAAGGACTCAAGGTATTGATGATAGTTTGATAACTGATATTGATGAACTGATTAGTCATTTGGCCTTCGAAGTTAATGACAAAATAAATGCTTGGTCACAGGACATTCTGGATAAGATAGAAAAGTTGGTATGTTTTTCTTTTACTCTCTTTCACTGCATTTACAGTGTTACCAATAAATAATTTCTAACTATGCAATTTTAAAAACATAAAAATACTGTGAATAAATGGTTTGCAATTTTATGACCCAAAAAAATTTTCATTTAATTTTTAAAATCTAAATTATGTCATTTTGTAGCATTACTTACGCATTGTGCTTTCATTCATATTCAGAAATATACTTCAAGTATGTACACAAGTGAAAGAGAAATTACTCTACGGCAAAAAGAAAAAGCTTGGAGTCTTGGCCTTTTGATGGGGAATATTGATGA
The DNA here is from genome assembly GCA_002525835.2 of Ipomoea batatas. Classification (NCBI taxonomy): domain Eukaryota; kingdom Viridiplantae; phylum Streptophyta; class Magnoliopsida; order Solanales; family Convolvulaceae; genus Ipomoea; species Ipomoea batatas. The sequence goes on along the minus strand of CM008333.1, from coordinate 880,719 downwards.
TATCATAAAATCTTGGGTAAGTCCATTTTCAACCTCTTATTACTAATTACAACTATAAAATATTATATTGTTTGAAGGAGTAGGGATCACAAAAACTAACTACAATAAACTTTTTTTTTAAAGGTTTCTCAAAAAAAAAAAAAAAAAATTTAAGGAATTAAATACACAAAATTAATTTTCAATTCTTTTTAACATTCCATATGCTAATAAAATATTGTTTAATATATTATTATTATTTGTAACACTTATTTTCTTACACCAAATTATTCAGGAAAATCATATTTTCTTATATGGAGGGAATGACGCTAAATGGGTTCGAGAGTTCACTTCTAAAGTAATTGAAGTAAGCTCTAAAACTCACTCAAATATTCAGTTGGCTTATGTAGGGAAAAATGAAATAATAAGAGCAAGCATTATTAAAGAAAACACGGGTTGTATATTGACCGGTCCCTACCATGTTTGGTGGTTTTGGACAGGCTCCAAAGCTCTTTCCTATCAAGGATCAATTATTTAAATGCAACAAGTCTGGGTGGTGATGAGTGCAATGATGAAATTGCACGAGGGCTCAAAAAGCTATTGACTTATGAAAGTGAGAGCGCAACAATAAAAGGATGGGCATTGTTGTAAAGGGCAAAAAGTGATTGTTAGTGGATATGGAGCTAAAATGTTGAGACTTGAGAGTCATGAATGAGTATCAGAATTGGACAAAAAGCATGGCTCCTGAAAGTTTTGGCCAAGCATTCAAAGATTACTACAAGATGATTTCTTCTTGTTCATTCAATAGTCATCCTTATTGTGCTCTTGAACATCCAACCAC
>CM008333.1:743438-756538 GCA_002525835.2 Ipomoea batatas | reverse complement strand
GGAATCTACCAATTTGGTGCTGTGGGATGAAGGAGGTGACTATTTTTCCTGCCATCACTTCAGACCTTATCTCTGGATGGAAACAAGCTTTTTGGTCATATAAATGATTTGAAAAATATGACTTCTCCCCTTGAATTACTTGATTTAAGCTACAACAACTTGGAAGGGACAATACCTTTGTTCTTCTTTCAACTTCAAAAGCTTACGTCAATAAATCTTTCATCAAACAAATTTTTCGGTCAAACGATTGATTTGCAAAATGTGACTTCTCCATTGCAATATCTTGATATAAGTAGCAATGACTTTGAAGGGACAATACCTCCATTCTTATTTCAACTTCAGCATCTTAGAATACTCGATCTGTCATCAAACAAATTTAACAGTATTGTACATCTAACAAAATTTAAAGCCAGTTTATTGACATTCTTGACTTTTCCAATAACAACTTAATTGAGACAACCCTAAGCACATCAGAACTTCCCTTACTCCCTCAGTTTGGACAATTAAATTTGGCCTCCTGCAATTTGCAAAAAATTCCTGATTTTTTGAAAAGCCAATCTCAATTGTCGTGGTTAGATCTTTCCAACAACACTATTGGTGGAGAAATTCCTAACTGGATATGGGGAATTGGTAATGGGCAACTCTATTACCTCAATCTTTCTCACAATAGTTTGACGCATATGAAAGAGCCAATGGAATACGGTTCTCTTCATTTCCTATTGATCTAAATTCTAATATTCTAAGTGGACAAATCCCACGATCACCACCCGAGGCTGAGTATTTAGACTTCTCCAACAACATTTTCTCCATGATTCCTCTTGATTTTGCTGATCAAATCCCATATCTCATTTCCTTCTTTTCCATTGCAAAAAATAGAGTAAGTGGAAAGAACTCAACTTCCTGGTGTCGAGCAGCCTATCTGAAAGTGCTTGACTTGTCCCACAATGCTTTGCATGGCACAATACCATCATGTCTGCTTCAAAATAACAGCAATCTCATTGTTGTGAAATTTCATTTCTGCCATTCAAAATGATCAGTCCAATAATAATTTGATGGAGATAGGTTCTTCTGTTGGTGTAATTTGATTTGTGTTTCTAAAAAAAAAAAAAAGTAAAAGTACACAGAAACACTGTAAACCACTAATTAGATAGGGTGTTGCTATTCCTACCACCCATGGTGCAAATAACATTGAAATTTACAAAATATTACAAATTTCAATAACTTTATAGGTGGTATAAATAGAAATAAGATATAGATATGGCTATTTACACCACCATGGTCAACTGTATTAATTACACAAAGAAAAAGGTGTTGGAATTAGAGTTTTCAAAAAAAACAAGATTTTGGAATTAGAGTTTAAAAAAAAAAGGTATTGAAATACAATGAATATTATTTAAACAAAATTAAATTGAATAACAATTTTAAATTTTAAAAACAACATATATATATATATATAACAAAAAACAAAACAGAGCAACCCCTCCCCAAAGGGGTTGCTCGGTTTTTGTTTTCTGTTTTTTTTTTTAATATTTTTTTTTAAATTTTTAAATAGTTATTTATTATATTATTATAATAAATTAAAATAATGCATACAAAAAATTTGAGTTATAAAGAATATCATGAAAATTTATTAAACATTAGATACTACAAAAAGTAATTAAAAATTATTATACACAAAATTATTATACTATCACAATTTAAAATAATAATAAAAATAAATAGTTTAAATATTTAATTACAAAATATTATAGACAAAATTATTATTCTATCACAATTAAAAATATAAATAAATAAATAATATTCTAAATAGAAAACATAATATTTGACCAACTTTTATAAAGCTATCAAACCTATTAAATGGTGGTGTAAATAGAATTTTGGGTGGTGCAAATAGAATTACCCATTAGATAACATTTAAGAGCATCCTTACCTGTGGTTTTTTCATAGAATATTGTCAGGATTTTGCCAACAAAGCAGGTGAGAGAATAGGAGAGAGAATGCTTTTGTTTCTTTTGCAAGATGTGATTCATAGAACAGTGACATTCTGACATTTCTTTTGCTTTAATATTGCTGTTGTGCGTGTTATGCGCACAGCAGCAGCCCATGCGGGCCTGACACTATGATTATTATTATTTTTTTTAAAAAAAACTTATATTTGCTTTTTTTTCTCTTTTTCCCACATTTTCTCTTTCCTAATCACACTCACAAAAACTCCTCAAATACCGTGAAATAACTCCATTGATATGGATGCTCTAATTGTTAGTTGAAAGTCTTTCAAATCACACATAACAATGATATATTTAGCATTCATAAAGTACGCATATAATCGCATACAAGCCATTCTTCAGGTAAGTCCACCATTTCCCATGAGTCTGTGTAGGTAGATTTGGATCATTAAATGTTTGAGATCAATGGATTAGATTTCGCCAACTGTGCAACAATGCAAGCGAATAACACAATTGCACAGTTGGCGAAATTTAAGTCATTGATCTCAAGCATTCAATGACCCTGTCCACACAGACTCATGGGAAATGTTGGTCGACTCATTTGATCATGAGTCATCGCATACATATATAAAATATATCAAAACTCATAAATAATGCAACCTAGAGTTTGGTATATTTGTAACAAGTTTGGAGCATATGATTTTTACTCTCCAACTCGAAGGAGAGTGTTGAAACCTAGGCCCTTTTAGAAATGGACCCATTAAATTAATAGTTTATTCCCTTATAAATGGTAAATGTTTGTACAATTCTCTACCGTAAATACAATGAATCCTTTAATTCTTCCACATCATTGATCACACAACATTGTTGTGAATGGCTTGGTGTTGCTAGTAGCTTTCTTGAATGTGCTTCTTCAATTGTACCTGAGGAGGAGGTATGATGGCATTAAACATAAAGCAGTATAAATACTTAAAAATAATTATATAGTTATATCTCTTATTTCATCACATGGACTCTCAACTTAATTACCATGTTTGTTTTAATTTATTTATTCACATTTCATTAACAATTTTTAGGTCAAAGATGATTTTGATAATTTTGGAAAAATGAAGAAAAAAAAAACTTAACTCAATTTACTATAAAGTTAACCTTTAGATTAAATTGCTTCCACGTTTTCTTTTCAATTCTTAGTGATAGACTCATGGTATTATGACGGTTTAGATTTTGATCGACTAATATAGGATGTTTCATCCTTGTCTGACCTTAAATGTGTTTTTCTGAGTTTAATTACATTTTAAGTATTTGAAGTCTGTCTGTTTTCAATGTTTACTAAGTATTAATTAAAGGGAAAATTATAATTTATATCCCTCCATAATATGCCAATTATCAATGTTACCTCTGAATTATTAGTGGTGTAAATGTTGTCCCTCAATTTTTAAAAATAGTACATATATTACCCCTCCCGTACCGACAGGGGGCAATATTTACACCATGGGAGGGGTAATATATGTACCGTTTTTGAAAATTGAGGGCATTATTTACACCACTAATAATTCAGAAGTAATATGGATAATTGGCATATTATGAAGGGACATAAATTACAATTTTTCCTTAACTAAATACATATAAGTTGATGGAAATAAAATTTTGGGTGAGAGGACAGAGTAAGAGCCTTCCCCACCCTAGAGAACACAACAAATTGTATAATGCCCATTTTTATTCCTCAACTCCTTTCTTGTATCAATCAATATAATCTTATGTCCTCTGACTTGTGGTTGAGGCTTTTGTCACGCCCCACTTCTAGGACATGACCCGGCCGTATCGTTACGTGAAAACCTGTAACAATACGAAGCCTAATCATACATACCTCTCGAAACCTTCATAACAACACTTGAATACATAATAATTCCACACCCAAAATGACAAACTATAATCAACTAGTTATTCCCAAAAACTCATCAAATCCACTATTAAATATTCACAATCAAGAGTAGTATGTCCAAAATGCATCACAGGCACCAAAAGCAAGCACAATGGTTTACCAAAAATACAAGAGTCAAAGGGAATATCCAAATAACCAAAAATATGTGATATGCTCCAATACTAGGACTAAGTCTTCTCCTAGTTTCAAAAGTCACCTTCGAGACCCCACCACTTGTGCTCGTGCTATTCACATATCCTTAACTACTTTGAAACATGAGGAAAATACAAATAATGAGCTAATGCCCAGTAAGTGATACTCTTCTCAACCCGGATCAAGTAACCTGAATAAAGGACAATAAGCTTTAGAGTAATTTAATAGGTGCAAATCAAGATCTTCAAACTGTATCGAAGTCATATAATTCCATCATACTATGCACAGGTTCACCATAATAGAAACTTTAGCTTTAGCTACATGGGCATCAACATTACTTCATAACACAATACTTTCAAAAGCTCAAATCATTCTTTAACCCATGACTCATTGGCAACCTACACCCACCATTATACCTTGTGGAATATGTCATTATCGGTATAATGATCTAAAAAGACTCGACGATTCGGAATGAGTTAGGCTCGACGATTCGGAATGAGCCGGATGGAGCGTTCCAACAAATAATTCAAAAGTAAAGACTCGACGATTCGGAATGAGTCAAGCTCGACGATTCGGAATGAGCATTTAGGAACGTTCCAAGCCAAACAAAACAAATTGTAGGTTGCCTCATGAGTTTGGCCAAACATTCAAAATAATTCTTATAATCAAATAGCCCATTGTAGCTAAAGTCACTTCCTTAACACCACATAACAAAGTGCATATCCAAAAGTAATATGGAATCCGAATAACTCATAACTTGGCAAAACAAATATGACATCATAAACTAATAATTGTCAAATAAGTTACTTGATCCTCTTTTAGAGCAAAACCCCTTAGTACAAATCACACATACAATTATAATAAAAATAGTCATGTTCGATTATTCATAAAATTCATACTTAGGCATGCCCAAGGATATCTTTAATCAAGTTTAATAGTCCAAAAACATATCATAGTAATTCTTTAAACATATACTTAATAATTAATAATAACCCATAATTCGAATAATAGTGAAATCCACTTTAACAATCATAAATAGTTTGAGTCATACTATATAAAATGCCCAAAATATTTTTAACTCAAACTAACCCTAAAATGGGTATTCAAAGTAGTAGAGATTCCAAAATAGGTTATGGGTTGTGCAAAATAAGGAGAGAAGAGTTAACCACTTACCTAAAACATTCAAATCTTAGCTATTTAGCTCACCCAAATACTCCTTGTCAAAATCCCTAATATTTTCAAAACATCAATCTTATGGCTCCAATGATAAATCAAACTCAAAAAGAGTGAAATATGGAGGTTAAACTTACCTAGAATACTCCAATTACTTGAGACCTAATCTTGAAGAAAATGGAGACCAAAGCTTCAAGGTTTCTCCTTCTCTTCTCTCTAGTCAATCCCTTAGCTTATATTCTTTCAAATGAGGTATTTTATCCAACCAAGGGGTTCCTTAACCTTTAAGGGTGAGAAAGGGTAAATTTGTAATTTTATCCAAATGTCAAATTTAAGAAGCTTTGACTTGTTGACTTCACTTAATAAACATAAGTATAATTGTTTCTCTAAGAAATTAAAGTGGGTATTACAGCTTTGTAGGGTTCAAATATTGGCTACATAAGAAGATATATATATATATATATATATATATATATATATATATATAGAGGATGTTTTATGATCGAGTAGGGTTGAAATGGGTTTAAAAGTATGGAGCTGATTTTTAAATATGATCATTTTCTTGGCTTTGCTTTGTATATAAAATGCTTTATTTGTGAAATTCAGTCTGTTTTCTAATTTTTGAGATAAAAAGGAGTTGTTGCAATATTCTTGGGAGGTACAGGTAACTAAAATTGGCGGTGATGGTGTTCTGTATTATTGAATCCATCATGGGAGGATTGGAAGGGCTAATCAATATTCTTAATTGACTCTGAGGATGATTTTTGCTCTCTACAGGTTGGTCCTTTGTCCTGTTTGTATGTTGAATTTGGAGGATGGAATGGCCTGGCGGGTGGAGAATAACAGCCACCAGCTAGTTAGGCGGAAGCAAAGATGAAGAATCAAGTACTTGAAAGATATAGAAAATATATGATTCTATATTATCTGTCAGTTTCTAACAAAGAAACATAGTACATATATATACACATACACATAACTGTAAGTACCTATCCATAACTAACACCTATTCATAAACAGACACAACCCTATAGATAAACCTAACTCTTTATTTTTCACACTCCCCCTCAAGCTGGAACATCTAAAAGTTCCAAGCTTGGATTAAAACATATACTCTACCTTACTTAATATTACAAATGAAGATTAAAAGCAGCTAGAGAATAACAGTGCTGGATGGCTTTGAAGGAACAATGATATGCACAGCCCATGGGAATGAAAGCACCAAGGGAGAAGCTTGTCACGAACATCCTCACAGCAACATAAGCTCTAGGATTTGCCAGCAACAATCTTCATCAAGAGCGGCAGAGAAAACAAAGCATGAGCAGCAAAGGTGATGAAGTAGAGCCCATAGTAATGACAAATACACCCAAAGAATAAAGTATGAATACCGGGAACACTACATGGTTGTTTACACCCTCTTATAGGATAAGTGAATAACAAAACGGGCTTCCGGAAAAAAAGATACCAAACTTGAAAACCCTAGGGAATAAATATGCTATATCGAAATAAAGAAACAAATACGGTTACACCAAAACACCCCGGAAAGAAGTTTGGCCAACAAACCCGAAAAGCCTTCAAACTTCACCAAAAGGTCCAAAGGGCAAAACAACAATCTGTAAAACTTTCACCGGAAAAATACACAGATGGAGTCGTAGAGGACCAACGAGCATATCTGGAAAGTCTCGCCGGAAAATACTGCCGGAGGAGGCCACACGCGTCGGAGCGTGAGTCGAAAGTCCAGCGATGGTGGTGGCGCGTGGAGGCGCATGGCGGAGGAGATGGTGATGTTGCTTGCTGGGTCAGGCTCACCGGAGACTATAGAAGGGATGGGTAACACCAATTTGACAAAAGAACTCACCAAAAGCAAGTAATTTGAAAAATTAGGGTTTCGCGTAGGGATGGCAATTATACCCGCACCCTATGGGTTACCCGCATCCCCGCCCCTACGGGTTTTAAAATACCCGCACAATTTGGGTAATGGGTGCGGGTATGGGGGGAATTTTGTAAACCCGCGCGGGTATGGGGGCGGGTGCGGGGGGAGGTATCCCCGCCCCGCACCCGCACCCGCACCCGCACATTTATATATATATATTCACACACTTGTATTACTACTTTACTAGTATTCATTTATTATATAAATTTATGTAACTTTTATAATTAAAAATGAATAATGAATTAAACTTCTTTATGAGCTAGTGCCTCAAGGATTCAATTGAATTATCATCTCATTGTCTTATTTTTTTGTTTATGAAAATTGAATAGGAACAACATAAATAACATAATGAGCAAACACTTATAGAACTTATACTACCAACACAATTTTAGTTTCAATTAAAGACTAACATCATTGGCTCTTATTAAATTTTAGAGTTATGTTCAAACTTATAAAAGAATCCATGCGATAATTAGAATTGTAGTATAAATTTTTTATTAGATTTAAGTGTAATATTAATAATTAGAGTTGCGGGTTGGGTAATACCCGCACCCGCAAAATCCCCACGGGGGCGGGGATGGGGTAGGAATTTCATTACCCGCGCGGGTGCAGGTGCGGGTGCGGGGAGTGGCTTAGGAATGCGGGTGCGGGGGCGGGTGATATATACCCCGCACCCACCCCGCCCCATTGCCATCCCTAGTTTCGCGTGAACAGTAACATTTGTGTACTACTGTTCATGCGACTGAAAAACTGCAATTTTGAAGTTTAAAAATACCCTAGGAAAGTAGGCTCTGATACCATGTTGAATTTGGAGGATGAAATGGCCTGGCGGGTGGAGAATAACAGCCACCCGCCTATTAAGCGGAAACAAAGATGAAGAATCAAGTACTTGAAAGATATAGAAAATATATGATTCTATATTATCTGTCTGTTTCTAACAAAGAAACATAGTACATATATATACACATACAAATAACTGTAAGTACCTATCCATAACTGACACTTATTCATAAACAGACACAACCCTATAGATAAATCTAACTCTTTATTTTTCAACATATTGTATAGGGAAACAATAAGTAAAGTTTGTTTACTATATATGCTTACCTTAATTCCAATGCCATTTCAGCTTAATATTGCCAGAGCAGGCTGCACATCTCATGAATTTGACTTCAAGAATATCTATTCCTTCAGTAAAATCCCCTAAAATTAAACAATGTCTGGTTTTCATTTGCCCGGCTACCCAGAAAACAATAATTCTATTAAGATGTATGTAAAAGAGATTTTTTACCCCAAATGAATATCCATACCCCTCCTTGCTTTGAATTTTTTCTTTTAAAATTCAAATCTGCTAATAACAGGTTAGTAGCTACTATGCAGAGGCTTTCTAACAAATCTTTGCTTAGTCTTAAATGATATGGAGCCTATCTGTGTCCTAAATGTTGGATATTTATATAGTAATGAGATTAATGGTTCGGATGTCTACCATTAAAGCTTAAATAATGTTTTGGAGTTGTGGAGTAATAAATATTATTTAAGTAGTTTGGTAGAGATGGTTTTGGGATGTTCGAGAGATGTTCGAGAGATCGCGAGAGATGCCTCGAGAGGTCAGTTCGCACGAGAGATCGGTTCACGGAGAATCCATGTCTCGAACTGAGTTTTGCGTGAATCGTTTTATCGATGTCTCGCATGTTCTATAAATGCATGTGATTGCATGTTTTCAACATCTTTGTCTTTGCATGTTCTTAGTGCAAATCAAAATATGTGAGTAATTTATTAAATTACTTTACATGCATGGTAAAAGCTTCATCTCTAGAATGTGATGGTGATGCACCTCTCGAAGTGTAGCAAATACACTTGCATGGGTTTTCATGATATGCATAAGCAGCAATGTCTCGAACTTGGATATATATGGGTCTTGACCTCTCGAATGCATGAATCTCCTTTTGGGTAATGTATAGTTACTTTGCAAGGGAAAGTGCATATTTGGTATTTCATGTTCAGCATGTTAGCATGCACTTGAGATATTAAAATACTAACATATGTGGGTAAGTAATTGAATTACTTTTCATGCATATGTGGGTAATAGTATTATGCCTTTCAATTCAAAGTTGCATTGTTCACGTAGAGTCTTACCTCTCGAATGAGGCAGGTAAGTTCAGCTATATATTATGCATGTGGCTATGGACTTATTATTTCCTAATTACATGTACACATGTATTTGAAATATTTAAGTTGTGGATAGAATTGTTTGAATTATTTTCCATGCATAAGGCTCAGAATGCTACGTAAATAAATCCCAAGTCAGTTATATTAATATCTTTGGAGATATTAACATGTGAATATAATTTAAAATTATATTTCCACATGTGTGTACGTAACTGCCTGAACCAGAATGGTGAAATCCAAAAGAATATATTTTATATATATTTTGAAAGTTTTAAACTGGTATAAACTTCCAGTAACTACTCCTAACAGTTAGAATTTATTTCTATAAATTCTAGGAGTGTCATCTGATCAAATACGCAATTTATTTTGCATGATATCCTGATATATCACAGTACAATAACTCTACAGTAAGTTCTTATCCAAGCAACATAAGAACCTTGTTTTCATCTTCTTGTATCCCATAAGATTTAATCTTGATACCTCGTTGCTTTTGAAGAGGAAAGATTAAAAGCTTAAAGGAAAGTGGTATCACGCCTGAAGATCTCATTTCGTCTCCTGTTTTCTCCTCTTACCCGAAATTTCTCCAACACTAAACCATGTCTTTGTTCTGAGGGAGGTAAGAAACATCATTTCCTCTACAAAGTGCTTGTTTGAGGCTTGATTGTTCTTATAATTTCTTAGCAAATGTTGTTTTTGGTAGCCAGCAATGCTTTCTTGTTAATTCCAATTTTCTTTTCTGTTAGAGCTTCTCTCATCCCAATCCAGTTCTCTTTTTAGTCTTTTGTAGGAATTACCTGCTGCATTACATACATTTGTAAATTGTGTTTTTAGTTCGTCAAATTAAAGCGTAGCACACTCCAGAACTCCGGTATTCTTAATATCCTGAGTTTGCTGGAAGTTAATTAAGTATCTTGCCTTTCTTTCAGATTTCTGGAGGAAAATTATATTACATATATAATTACTTGTCATATTTCAAGTTTTGCTATTATTGCATTGGGTTAATTTTAATTGCACCAAAGCTTGACGTGCCAGTCAATGTCCTTGTTAGACATTATATATGGTAGGAGTATATTCATCATTATATTAGGAGATTACTGTGCATATTCTTAGTGATTTATTTCCGATTCTTACCTCAATTAGAGTGTATACTCTTGTATAAATAGGTGTACTCTTTTGATGGAATAATATGAATTATGGAGTTCTCCATTTAACATGGTATCAAGAGCTCTAGATTTAAAGGAAAAAAATCAGTTTTTTTTTCTCTTTTCTTTCCTTCTTCTTCTACACACACGACAAAGGCTTGGGTCGGAGGTTTCACCGGTTATTTGTCGTCACCTCCCACACCATTGGAGTCGTCAACCGCCGATTGGCCGGACTGCCAAGTTTGGATGACATTTGCGCAGAGTGTACCCTTCACGCGCCGCCGCCACCCCTCGTCGGAATCACGGCTTCTCCGCCGCCAGAATCGACTCCAGCCTTCTTTCCTAGCTTCGTCCAGCCATCCACAACACGTTTCTGGACTTGGTTTTGACATTGGAGGTTCCGATAATATCTCTCTGTATTCATTTTCGGTTGATAGTGTGGTTGTTTACTGCCTATAGTCTGTTTGATATGTGTTGTTACTGGTTAGGTTGTTTGGTTTTTTGCTTAGCATAATGACTGAGAATAAGTGTATAGTTGTGTCTGATATTCTTCTAGTTAATACAAAAATCACAAAACACAAACTAAAAGGCTCAAATCACTCGGAATGGAAACGAACCACTAAAATACATCTGCTTAGTATTGACAAAGATGTTCATATGACTGACAACCCTCCTAAGGATGAAAAGAGAAAACGATATTGGTTGCGTGATGATGCTAAGTTATTTCTTCAAATACGGAACTCAATTGATTCTGAGATTTTTGGTTTTGTCAGTCACTATGAAACTGTTAAAGAGCTATTAGATTATCTCAAATTTTGTATTCGGGTAAAGGCAACATTATTCGAATTTATGATGTTTGTAAGGAGTTTTATCGAGCCGAAATGCTTGACAAACCTCTGCAGACTTATTTTATGAAATTCAAAAAAACTTATGAGGCCCTTAACGAGTTAATGCCATTCACATCGGATATACAAGAACAACAGAAACAAAGAAAACAGATGGCTATCATGAGCTTTTTGGCTGATCTCCATCCTCGGTTAGAACCAGCCAAGTCCCAGGTATTGTCCAGTGACGAGCTTAATTCCCTTTCTGATGTGTTCTTTAGAGTACTACGCACAGAAACCTTTCAACCTCCCCAGTCAAGTAGCGTCCTTGTCAGCCAGAAATCTAAGGGAGAGTCTGTGAAGCCGCCTTATCACAGTAGGTACCCTCATGGACTGCAGTCAAATACAATTATTTGTCATTATTGTCAAAGACCCGGGCACGTGAATAAGGATTGTTGAAAGCTTCGGAATAGAAATCAGGGAAATCGGTCTACCTATGTGGTGTCTTCAGATGCTAATGGTGAGAAAACAATTGTACAATCTCTGTAGATGATTATGCTAAGTTCCAAAGGTATCAAGGATCTTCATCATATGCCCTAATTGTAGCTGCTACCACTTCAGTTAATCCCAACACTTGCCTCGTCTCTTCAGCTTCCAAATGGGTTATTGATTCAAGGGCCACAGATCATATGACAGGTAACTCTAACCTCCTATCTACCTTTCAATCATCTCCATCCACTTCCAATGTCACTGTAGCTGATGGATTCACCTCTAGGGTGCTTGGGATTGGTACTGCTAATCCAACTCCTGCCCTATCGTTATATTCTGTCTTGAGCCTTCCCAACTTAGTCTTTTAATTTGATCTCTGTTAGTCAAATCACTAATGCTTTGAATTGTTCTTTAACCTTTTTTCCTACTCATTGCATGTTCTAGGATCTTACGACGAAGCAGATTATTGGTAAAAGGCATGAGTCTGGTGGCCCCTATATTCTTGATTCCTATATTCCAAGAGTTGTTGCCTGCTTCGGGATGGGTACTCCATTTGAAGTCCATTGCCGTTTGGGACACCCGTCTTTACCTTTGCTGAAAACGATGTGTCCGCAATTTAGTAAGGTACCTTCTTTAAATTGTGAGTTTTGTCAGTTTGTTAAACATCATCGAGTTAGTTTAAGTCCTAGAGTCAATTAACGAGCAAATGCTCCATTTGAGTTGGTTCATTTTGATGTTTGGGGTCCATGTCGTGTTATGACTAAATCCGGGTTTCAATATTTTGTTACTTTTGTTGACGACTACTCTCGCATGACTTGGTTATATTTTTTGAAAAGTCGGTCTGCATTGTTTTCTCATTTCCGTGCTTTTTGTGCTGAGATACAAACGCAATTTAATATTCATGTTCGTGTATTGAGAAGTGATAATGCTAAAGAGTATTTTTTTAACCCTTTTCCTCTTATATGCTTGAACATGGTATTTTGCATCAATGATCCTATGTTGACACCCCATTTCAAAATGGGGTTGCTGAGAGAAAAAACAGGGACTTATTATAAACTAATCAGGCTCTCTTGTTCCAAATGCAGGTTCCCAAACACTTTTGGGCTGATGTAGTTTCTACTGCATGTTTTTTTATTAATCGTATGCGATCTTCGGTCTTACATGGTACAAAACCCTATCAGTGTCTTTTCCCTCACAAATCTGTGTTCCCTATCCCACCAAAAACATTTGGATGTACTTGTTTTGTGAGAGATGTTAGGCCCCATATCACGAAGTTAGATCCCAAATCTCTTATGTGCATTTTTTGGGGATACTCTCCTGTCTAGAAGGGGTATAGGTGTTATTATCTGTCCA
>CM008333.1:683009-693100 GCA_002525835.2 Ipomoea batatas | reverse complement strand
AAAAATCTATGCAAATAAAGTATACTACTATCAAACTTAACAACAAGAAACAGATTGATGAGATCATATTTCAAAACAGCATAAACAGACAGACAAGGAATGAAAAACAAAGAAACCAAATTCAGAACCTAAAGATGCTGTGCAATATATTCTACATACTATGTGGAAGGTGGTCTTACAAATCCTATAAACTTCCCAACCAGAAAATTATAATAGTATATGAACTCCTAGGTTTTTGTGACAAGTTCAATAACAAAAAATTATTTCCTGTAGTTTACACACTAAGAAACCATTATAAAAAAAACTTGCAAATATTTTCGTAAATAAAAATGATATCAGCAATATTAAATATGAATAAAAAATTTGTAGGAAAAGAAAGAGTGGGAAAAAAACTTGGAATGCAGGTATGGGAGTTTGAAGCAGCGGCTAAAAGAAATTGAATTAATCACCAGCGACAAAACTACGATTTTCACACCAGCCCAACCAATTGCTTTTAAGCTGACTGTTTTCCTTCATTATTCATACCCCACTCTTCATCAGCATCGTTTCCATTAACAAGCACACCATCTGTTGATTCAGCATCCACCACAACAGCCTCTTCTTGGCCATCTTCGTGCCCCTCTGGTTGAATATCATCTTGCTCCAGCTGCTGTTCCTCGCCTTCATTCTGTTCTGCAGCCTGTACATGGAAATTGAAAAGAAATTTTCAACTTGGGGCTAAACAAATAAAACCAAACTAGTATATAAAAGTTTATGAAAGATTCCTAAGTAACTGTTGGTAAAGGACAAGAAATTAAGTTGACAATGGAACTGTTTAGGTTGTATAAAATGCATTAAGAAAATAGAACAAAGAACAGGAACCAAGGGTTAGAAATCAGCATCTTTGTACTAAGCCAATCACATCAAGAGAATTAGGTTTTCTTTTTGTTAAAAATGTATACCCCATGATCCAATTCTCCATTTTCAAGGGGTTCCTCTTCGTCCATCCTCATATTCCTGAAAGCCTCCACAAGGTTGACTGCAGATCTATCAGCATGATTTAAATATTCGGCTGCTGGTGGGTAGATACCTCTGCGGAGCAAGTGACAACACCAGAATTACAAAAGCACCACAAAAAGAGTTTGCATAACAGATTTCTAATACAGCACATGAACAAATTTACTTGATTACAGAGTACAGTCAAACACATTTCTAACTTCATCCATTTCAAGCCCTTGTACAAATCAGAGGTTGAGGTGAAGAAAAGGGAACAGCAAAGCATATCTTCACATACTAATACAGAGAAGGGAAAAAAGAAACAGGAGAGTGTGCTGTGTGAATAGCAGTATGATGTATACCTGGTCTCTGCAACGCTAGATTCAACAGCAAGTGCAACTTGCCAATCCTCAAACAAGTTAGGATATTCTTGAGGATCAGCCAAAGCCTCAGCAGCTTTCTGGTTGACCTGCACAATTGCACATCATAATTCATTCACTGAACCAGGTCAAAACATTTTTCAAAAACAAAACCCTTCTCCAAATGGAATTTTCATGTTAAAACCATTATCAGAATTCCATTTACATCCAACAAAGACTATTTAAGGGTCCGTTTGGAAAGCAGGAAAATGACCTCTGGAAAATGTTTTCTGGAAAATGAGTCATTTTCCGGAAAACAGCTTCATTTCCAGTGTTTGGATGTGCTATGGAAAACTGTCTTTGTGGGTTTGGTTCATTTTCAGGAAAATGGATAGAATTGTATAATTAAACATTGTAATTATTTTATTTAAAATATAAAAAATTATGATAATATTAAAATAATGTTATTTATTAAAAAATAGAATTAAGTTTTTTGGTCGAGAACATGTGAAATGGCCATTTTGGCGATTCCGGAAAATGACTTACGGACAAAAATTCCATAAGTCATTTTCCGGAAAAATGAACTGATTTTCCTTGGTCAACGGAAAACATTTTCCGGAAGCCATTTTATGGGTTACCAAACACACCCTAAATAAAGTCTCAATATTATTTCAACAGCAAAAGGATATAGCATACTTGTAGTAAATCAAATAGAAAATACTAGAGTTCACACTCCAAAGAAAATACTTTTTTGAAAGAGAATGATCGCAATGGACCAATAAAGTTTTTTGCACCATCAACTATGGCAAGATGATAGGATGTGCACCAAAACAGCTTTAACTGATCTCCCTACAGCAAACTTCATGAGAAAATGATTTTTTTAAAGGTGGAAGAAAAATACTAACCTTGTTAAGGTCCTTTCTCCAAATGGAAACTATTTCAGAGACTTTACTGGGTAAATATGATCGTGCCATAAACGCCGCTTCAGGTATACGGCCACTGCATTAATAAAGACATAGAATTTCATCCCCTAATTCAAAAAATTACATGCAGCCTAACAGGACTGTGTTAAGTAATGAATAAAGATACCTGTCAATCAACAGCTGAATGCACTCATCCACTTTACCCAGCAGAAATAGGCAAAGGAATGAAACATTATTCTTCCCATGCTCCTTGGCAATAGAAGCCAATCCAGTTATTCCATCAGCATCTCCTAAAGAAGAATACAGCAGCAACAGGCCACTCAGGTCATTTGCATGTTTCAAACATTGCTCTGCCATCTCCAACTGCAATTATAAAATAAAAAGGCAACATAGTTATCAAAGCCTAAAAGAGCACATAAAGGACAGAAATTTAATCAGGAAGCAAGAATATTAAAACTGAAAAAGATTGTCCTAAATAGTAATGCTAGGGGGGACAGGGAAAGAGTGACATCAACTTGTACAGAGCAATTATATTACTATATCAACACTCATCCATGAAACATCGAAGAGATTCAAAGAGGAAAAACATTTCAGCTCATATGGCTATTAAACAATTACCATTCCGGTAGACATAGCAAGTTCCCCCAACTGCTTCCATTTGGATTCACTCTGTGCTACTACAGCAATTTCCTGCACCATATAGATCAAAAAGATGAACAATATCCAACAGGCTCTTCATTTAACAACCCTTCTTACATCAAGAAGAAGAAAAACAAAAAAGAAACCCCTCGCTTCCATAACTAGAAGTCAGATGCAATTACCTTTGCAATCTCTAGTCTTCCAAGCTGTATTGCCAGTTCAAATTTGTAGTCAGGGTCTGTAGCAACTTCCAATGCTTCTTCTACCATTCCTCGTGATTCCAAGAATCGGGCCACACTGGAAGGGATACAGTTCAAATTTCAGCAAACAAGTAAAAGAATTTGGGATGGACATAACCCAACCCAACCCAACCCAACTCAACTAAAGCCTTAATCCCATTCATCTAGTTAGGTTGGATGTATGCATACCGTGTTTCATACTTTCATTAATTCTAGTATGTGTAAGATCTCTCATAAGTCCTGAACTATCATGTTATCACTTCCAAACCAGTGCATCCATATGTATACATTGATCATGTTCAGATTACCTATATCAATTTTCTCTCAATCTTTCCTGCATATGGATTATGGAACACTCACCTAAAATCATTTCTTATATGGTCCTGACATTCCTATACAACCAATTTAGCATTTTTATATCATCTACAGCTATCTTATGCACATTCTGTTTCTTCATTCTACCTGCTTGCAATAGAGAGTAGTACCTAGCATACTATTCCTTTTTAATAGGAATTACCTTTTTCCTTCACAGAAATTTACAAAATCATAAAACCATGATCATGTTTCACTTGATCTAACTAGCAATAACTATATGCTTCAAGTTATCATCTTCAAATAGTTTTCATTTGTTCTTTTTGTACGATGCGTATCATGTTATAAACTGCAGACTGTAGCACAAAGCCATTTCAAAGAAAACAATGCTAATGGTCATTGTAGTAGGTAAAAATGACAATGCTCTGCAACATTATTGAACCGAATTCACACTTTCACAACCCACCAGAAAAGTCCAACCACTGTCAAAGAATTATTATTTTTATTTAAAAAATATTATTAAAATAAAAAACAATTGAAAGCAAATAATCATTCTATAAGGAATTAAGGATAGACATTGCCATAGGCCAAAACTTGTGTGTACCTATTGTGGTGCTCCTTGGGAATGGATGGTAAGACCTCATTCGCTCGCTCCAGATCACCACGCATCACAAGTGTCTTGTACTCAATCAAGCTAAGCAGTAAAGTGTATCCAACAACACTGTGGTAGAAGATATTAGAAGTGAGTTACAAATGATTACAAAAGTAACTACAATACCAAAAATATTACTAGAATCCTACTCACTTGAACTCTTTGTCAATAAGATACACCCTGCTTAGGTTTGCAAGATAACCGAGCAGGTACATCGGGCGGTCTAAATGGAACATTGTGGTCACCTAGAAACATCATATAAAATACATGTTCTCCCTCACACATAAGAAACAAATTGATCTGCAAAATTATAATGCCAAAAGATCAATGTAAAGAGCGTGCTATTTTACCTCACCACCAACACAATAATTGAGTCTCCAGGAAGAATTATTGTAAATGAAACAATCCCCAACCCATAATCCAGTCCGGACCCGTTCACTGATCTCATAAAGAAGTTCAAAAGCTTCTTCTACACCTTGTTCATCAGCTGATCTTCCATTTTCTAAATGTGCAGATACAACATCACGCTGCAATGTTTAATTCAAATCCAATCAATCCTTGATACAAGAAACGGGGAAAAAATATAAATAAATAAATAAATCCCAGTATGTAAATCTTCCCAATGGGAGCTCTTACATTATACTTAAGAATGTAAAATGATGTGTCACTTGCAATTGTCACTAAATCACCACTGTCAGCCCAGTAGAGGTTCTGGAAAAAAGTTGGTCGCAAAACACCAAATGAGCATGCAAGTAAAACAGTAACCATTGCTCAAAAAAAGTCAATTCTATTATTCTTACTTTGACATTAACATCAATCCGCCTTATCAACCGGCAGTCTGCCCAATCATAGAAGCAAATAAAATCATTTGAGCACATTGCCAATAAAGTACCCCCATATATGCGCTCAGCAGAGAAAGTCGGACGGATGCTTTTCTTCTCCTAAAGGATGTTAAAATGATTTGCTTTAGCCAGCATGTAAACAGAGAACTCACTGTGCATTGCAGCAGCATCAAATCAAATTGCAGGTACAATAACTAGAAGATATAGCATACAAAGTCAACAAAAGCATTGACCACTAAGGCTCTTGAGCATTAGTAAAATTGAAAAAGAAAAAAAAAATAGTCTACTATAAATGAAATTACATTGTTTTGGTTTCAAATTGACATTTTGGGAAAAAGATAAAGCAGACTGGTGTGCCAGGAGGGAAGAAAGGGATATAAACCTGGAAATTTTTACTGAAGATCTTAATTTTTGATGTACTTTCCCTCACAGCATATTCCCCATCTGATGACCAAACAAATTCGAGTGCAGATCCAAATGACCTGTTTCTCCAGGCCAGAGCTGTATATATAATGTATTCACCATCTCCACAAACAACAACAAACCTTCCATTGGGATTATGTTTTAAGTTCTGTAGAGAAAGGAAGAAAGCAAGACACAACAAAATCAACAGACATTATAGATTAGTAGTGCAACTTTATCCGAATCTTCTCAAGCTTGTCTCAAAACGCCAATAATAAGGCCAACAACTCCTACAAGGCTACAATGAACTTTTTTCCATTTTATCAAAAATATTTTATCTACAAAAGACTCTAATTAAAGCACACAAGAAAAAGACACTACAGAGTAGAATTTAAAGAATCATGCCATCAAAGGATGACATTTGCTGAGAAGAATTCCATATAGGTGACTAAGTGGTGTTATGATTTATTAAAGCTTCTTAGGTCGTAATCAGCATCCTTACATTCTCTGGGTTGCACTGTTGCAACAACCAAATGGTTATTTGCTTATTATCATACCTCAAGAACCTAAAATGCAGTACAAAGATAGCTTATTCAAATGGCAGAAATGTGGGAAGTGTCACATTTCAGGTTCAGCATATTAAATGGTACCACTTCTAAACTCTACAAACAATATTTCAAACAAAAATCTCAGTCACATGCAATTAAATCTTAAACATCAAATGAAAATTGAGCAATGAACTGTTACCAAAAATAAAGCAAACACACCTGTGGGTAGAGGTCACATGTTCCCAATTCCTTGACAGCCAATGGCAACCTTTCTCCATCAGTAGCCTGAGACATAAAACATGCAAGTAACTCACCATAACACCATAATGTTAAGCTGTAGAAATATTGTAACCAGGTAAGCAGAACCCAATCAAATAATACCTCATAATCTGATCCCACACTCTTGATATTGACTGTTTGGATCTCATTGTGCTTTGCCCATATGATTTTCCCACTGTTATCCATACTAGCAACAGGCACTTCACGACCTATTTTGACCATAATGGTTCCCTCATCATAACCAATCACAATCCTGTCCATTAGCAAAACAGTATAGAGTGCTATTAGCAAAGAAAACATATGTAAATAAAGCTAGGAAAGTGATTCCTGAACTAGCTCCTCTTAAAATTGCCAAGTATTAGATATTCCAAACTGATGCATAGTTCACTTTTTCTTTAGTACTATACATAGTTAATTGAAATAACCTTTCCAATTTCTATGAAAGAATTTGAAATCAAATACTAAAGGCACTAAACCTAAAATATCAAATTAGAGACACGTAAATGAAGCATGCAAGGAACTTGACAGACTAGCAAATACAGAGGCATGGGCTTAATTGGAGAGAAACTAACCTTCTTGAACCTTTCATGTAACCAACTGCCCAGACCCGCTCAAGGCCATAATTCAAAGTGTTTTCAAGTCTGCAGGAAAATTCAACTATTAAAGAAGGGGAAAAAGAATTGGAAGCAGAGTCACTATCAAAATTATAAAGGGTCAAAAAAACTGAGACAACAAAACTAAATACATACTACCAAAACTCCCTACAGGTCTTATTTATAAGCGAGGTTATGACAAGCATAAAACATTTTCTTCAATTTCTGTATCAAGTAAGGTTCTCCTAAAACCTTGTGAATCAATCGAAGAACCTCCATAAGTATCAAAATTATCCTTTTAAAATAGAATGATCAAAGTTGTTTCGCTGTGGGAATAACGTATAGTCTCCGGCATTAAGCATGTTCCCAAAAAAAAAAAACAACCTTACAAGATATAGATAGATATTCAACACACAAATGGGTGTGAACAACATGGAGAAAATCAACAGAGTGCAACAATGTACTGAAAATCTACCTATAAGTTGTTGCATGCCATATGCGAACAGTACCATCTTCAGAACCCGTGATTATAATAGGCAGTTCAGGATGAAAACACACAGCAGAGACATTATGTGTGTGCCCTTCTAGAGTTTGTACACAACTTTTCGTCTGGTAGTCCCACACCTAGTCCACATTGACAAATATAAATATAATTTAGATTGCATTCAACCCAAACTGATGGAATATGAAAATATAAGTGTGTGGCAAACCTTTGCAGTGTGATCATCAGACCCAGTGATTAAGTAAGGTTTATCACCACCTGTGAAATAATCTACACAATTCACACCTTTCAGATGGGCATCCAGCGTGAAGTTTGGATCAGGTGAGCCAAGATTCCAAATCTTAAAAGACATAAGCACATAGTGTCACCTTCAATCAGTGATATAATGAAATGGAGAAACATTTAAAAGGTAGTCAACCAAAAACATAAAATAAAATATCTCTAACCTTTATAGTTCGATCAAGAGATGCACTAGCAAAAGTGTTGGTATCTTTTGGATTAAACGTCACTTGCATCACATAATGGGAATGGCCCTCAAAAATTTGAGTGCACACCCATCCTTTCTCCCAATCCCAGAGCTTTATCAGCATGTCATCAGATGATGACAGCACATAAGGAAGAGTAGGATGAACAGCAACACACCTGATATAATCTGTGTGAGCTTCAAAGACTTTAACCTTATCCATGGTGTTGTAATTGTACACCCGAATAAACATGTCATCAGCACCAGCAACAACCCATTGCTTGCGTGCAATGAACTTTGCTGACCTAACTGCAAGATAATAAAGGTGTTACAGAACAGCCAAGCTTCATTAAAGTAAAAAAGAAGCCTACATAAACTCTGACCAAACAAGCAAGATAGTAGAAACTCATGAACCTGGTAACTCAGTCACTTCAAAAGATTTTGCCATTGCCTGCAAGAAATTACATGAAGCTTCCATTAGCAATTTATGTTTGCAAGAACTTTCTATAACTAATTAAGAAGCTTTAGTATAGACAACTTAAATTGCAATCAATATGATCTGAAGGATAATATTTCTTGACAGGCAAATGCAAGGGGGGAGAAAATTTCTATTCGGCTCATTCATTTTAATGATAGTCCTAATTGTCATACTGCAGACGATTGGGTTGGAGACAGAGCTCAGTAGTTTGCTGTAAGGACATGTGTACAATTACCAAAAAACCTCTCCTACCAGAGGTCCCAAAACTCTACAACCTTGTGCCGTGGGTCTACCAAAATAACATACTGTGCTATAAAAAAAATGGCATGGAGACAGTTGTGAAATATGAATACAAATTAACTAATGATAAAGCAGTGAACCTCACGTGTCGTCTATTTTCTTTTTATTCTTCACACTTGTTTTGTGTGCATTGGGGGGTGGAAGGGGATGTGGTGGACAAACCATGGAGTCTTATAGTTGAAGCTAGAGACAGTGGCAAATGAAATATACATATATAGCAGAAAATATAACCATAAATAAAAAGTTTAACTTGAAAATGCCTAAATGCATTGTCAGATAGATGTAATCTCAATTTTCTATTGCTGTGTAATATCACATGTGTGTGGATAAGTAAATTTAGAAAATAAGATAATATCAGCATAATTCTTGTGTTGCCTCACATTTTTGGCAGAATCTGCTTTTGAATTTAGCAAGGAAGCTAGATACATGATGGTAAGACCGTAAGAATGAAGCATGCAGAGAACTACAAAGAACTAATATTGACTAAGTTCATGAAATAGAATGCCACAAGCGAATTTTACTTACCTGTGTTTGGTAGTTCCAGATGCAAACAGTCCCAGAATACAAACTCGCCAGTATCCTGCAAGAAGGAAAATGTATAAATTGATGAACAGGTGTGATCTAAATAAATAGCTAAGTCAATCCAGTCCATCAAAGACTCTGCTAATCAACAAGGGAAGAAAAACTTCTATTACATGAGCTCAATTTGCCTTTCCCATCACAGCAATGTTTCAATTAGTACAATGCTGTCAAATGCATGCATTTGTACATATAGATTTCGAACAACATAATTGGACCAAAAAATAAAAGAGTATTTACCATGGCTCGGTTGGATGCAGATCCACCGACTTTACTCTTTCCGATCTTTGAGCAACTTTTCTCTGATCCAATAATCAAAGGCAGCATTGAGCAAATACTTGCAAACGGGAGATATAAACACAAACACATATCTATGAAGTCGCAGTAAGAATCAGAAAGACTACAGTACCTTGATTTCCAACCTCAGAGGCTGCATATTGCATAACAGTAACGAAAAGAAACGAAACTTCAGTTAGTAACCACAAAACAATAGCAGATCTCACCAAAATCAGTGTTCAACGAATTAATGAAGAATCCAGAATTCACACTATAAGCATAAAACTATATAATTCGCATGAGAATTGCGAAGGAGCTTGCTATTCTCCAATCACTGTCGGCCACCGTGACCGAACCGAATCAGATCTAGCTCGCAACGCAATGCAAACGAGAGCGGGGGAAGTCAGGAACTCACCATATTCACAGATGAAAGGGAAACTACTTAGATTGAAGAAACGAATCGGAGATTTAGAAAAATGAGCAGCCCTAGAGATCCAAGCGAAGATCACAGAGGAGCGAATCCACTGACGCGCGCGCGCGCAGTAGGGTGCGGAGATCTTCTTCGAATTGGAATTGCGGGCCGTGCGATGAAACTCTAATAGAGGAAGAGAGAGATCTCAGGAGAGAGAAAGTGCAGAGATTTTGCTCATGCCACAGCTAAGTTTCCCTCTGTGATATGCGAGGAAGTGAGGGACGAAGAGGAGAAAATGGGAATTTTATGAATTTTGGA